>JAQPPZ010006250.1:0-11643 GCA_028583015.1 Wollemia nobilis
TTTTTTCCTGCTATTCTAAGGGTTATGAGAAAAGGAGGTACTTCTCAATTTTCTCTTCTCAACACTACTTGGGACTCGACATATTTGACCTCATGAATTTGACTTGATGGATTCAACCTTTTCCCCAAGAATTTCTCTTGTCCCAATAGTGTAGCAACCTCGAACATCGATATATTCACCCTAGTATTTTTCATATCCTCTTCTAAGTCGTAAGTGGATTTTTTAGAATTTGGCATCTTTTGCATTGGTTTGGATACTTCAACAATCAGGGGAGGAGGTGGATTAATGTCACCTTTTGCATTGGGAGGAAGTAGGGGGTTTTTTGGAGGAGTAGAGGAAGTTTTGGAATCTTTAGAACTTCTTGTGTAATATCCATAATTTCCTTTCCCAAAACGTTTGATGGCTTGGACTTCCAAAGTTTTATCATCTTCTTCTCCTAAAATTTTGTATCCTCCTCCTCTTCCTCATTTTCTTGATAGTGGATTACTTCAATCACTAAAGCATCTTGTTTCCCATGGCAACATTGGGGCAATTCCTCATCACAGGGCTCTAACTCACCATAAACTTCCAAATTATCTACCTCGATTGGTTATCGGGTTAGATATGCGCCCTTTATTGGTATGAGTATTATACGGTCGCTTTCCTCTATGGGTGTTATTTCGATTATGTCCAGAGGATTGTATTAATTTTTTTTGTTGGTGGCTCATGTGATTGGTCAGTTTTATAACCTGCTTCTCTAATTCATCGATCTTAGACACATATCCTTGTGATTGGGGTACTATAGTCCCGCATCCAAATGCATTTCTTGCATTAGCCACCTCTGGACTGGGTATGATAGCTTGGTTCTAAGTGTTTTGGTTCCACTCGAGATTCATTCTTTGAAGAGGCATGACCAATGGATAGGTCATTGGGCTTTGGGTATTGATCACACTGAATCTAGGTATGGTCAACTAATTATTGATCGCACTAAATCTATACATGGTCAATTGATTATTTATCGCATTGAATCTAGACGTGGTCATATGATTATTTGCCAATATGGATGTAGTGGGTGGAATGGATATGTTAGGATAGGTAGGAAATGGTGAATACATGGGCATGAATGGACTTTGTTGATTATATGAGATGGCATTCATCATTGGTACTTGTAGTGCCATAATCTGGTTCATCATGGCAAACTAACTGTAGGGACCATACTAACCCATCATGACCAATTGGGCCAACCCCACGCCTTGCGATGTCATTTGTTGTTCAATGGTCATGGCCTCCGCATAAGCTAGGGCAAGGGTTGTAACTTGAGGATTTCTCCTAGAAAATAGGGCTATCATAGTATCTAGAGCTCCAAAATATAATTGAAGGGCCACAGTGACATCTACCACAAAGTAGCGAGTTACACTCAAGTAAAGTTTTTGGAACCTAGCATTGAACGTCCTAATTGTCTCATTAGGTAACTTTTAACAAGACACGAACTGATTGTAGATGATGGAAGGATCTAACAACGATCTGAATTGATTAATAAAAGCTACTTCTAATTGAGTCCATGAAGTAATGGATCCTATAGGAAGATTCATGTACCACTCATGAGATATACGATACAAACTTGTAGGAAAAAGTCGACAAGTGGCATCTTCATGATTAACACCTTGTCTAATCATATAGTCTTTGTAAATTTGGACATGTTCCTTAGCTGTAATGGGACCATCATGTATAAACTTGGGTAGCAATCTATCAAGATGCCTAGGTATATCATGGACATCCCTGGTATATTCAAGGGAATACCTTGCGCACCATGCCAAAGAGTGGGTTGTTGGGCCATGTTATTCAATGGTAGCGACCCTACAGGAATGATAGAAGCCATTGAAGTGATGGGGATAGATACACTCGATGTAATTGTTGCTATGGAAGTAGTGGGTGTAGACCCACTAGATGTACTTGAGTCTAAAGATGACCCTGGATCAAGTATGTTGGGTGGGATTTCGATCTCTTGAGTTTTGTTTCTTGGCCTCCTAGAATTTGGAGAAAGACTTTGAAAAATGGTTTCCCCAGTGGTTTTCGACCTAGTAGTTATGTACTCAGGTTGGGCCAGCTTGGGAGAACTAATGTTCTACAAGGCTTCTCATAAATCCCTCATAATAAAAACCTGGATAAACACTATACCTGCAAGCACAATAAGGTGGAAACAAAACTACCCACATTAACTGTTAGAAAACAAAGATCTAAATCACAAAGCTATGAAATAAGGCCCTCCTTCTAGCACCAAAATGTTGAGTGAATATTTTGCCCTATTGCAAAATAGTCACCACAATCAGAGTATTAAATGAAAACTCCTTCTTACAAAGAAATTAAATATAAATATCAATTTCTCCAAGGTTCTGATGGATAAATATTCCACATACATACATATAATTGATGATTATTAAAACAAAATATATGCCAGAATAGTCTCATAGAATACAAGTGATAGTTAACAAGGGGCCTTTATGATTCAATTTATACAATGCTTAGTGATCATTGACTCATTAATCCTTGAAATACACTTGAACTTTATCTGTGTGAAAGTGATTCCTTTTAATGCTCTTGATATTAATCTGATTTACCCTAAATCCCAATTAGTCAATCTCTTTTATCTTCAAATTAAAGGTGTAAAATGCAAAAGTGTGTGGAATAGTCCACTTCATTTTAGACTCCATGCCTTTAATGTGAGATTCATTTTTACAATTAGTAGATTCATTTTATCTTCATTATGAGCATTCTACTAAAGCTAAGTCAGAATTTGGTGTTAGTACTTGTTAGCAAGTTAGCATGTTAGTGTCTATTTTCTTTATCTGCCATTAATGTCAATTTGGCATTAGTACCCTCCCTCCTAAGATGGATTTTATCTGGAAATTAAATGTAGTATAATTTGGAGGTGCAAAAATTTTGGATAAGGACCAGAATGGAAGCAAATGAACAAAAATGTAAAATGAAATTTTGGAAAATGGACCAGAATAAAAGACTGAAACTAAATGCAAAAATTTTGGAATGACCAGAATAAAATGAAATTAAATGCAAAAATTCTAGAAATGACGAGAATGGAAAGAAAACTATGTGTAGAAATTCTGGAAATGACCAGAATGTAAAAGAAAACAAAAAATAGAAATTCTAGAAATGGCTAGAATCAGAGAAAATAATGAGCAGAAATGAAAATGAATTAAACTAGTTGCAAAAAATAAATCAACAGAAAATATCTACAAAA
The DNA here is from genome assembly GCA_028583015.1 of Wollemia nobilis. Taxonomy (NCBI): domain Eukaryota; kingdom Viridiplantae; phylum Streptophyta; class Pinopsida; order Araucariales; family Araucariaceae; genus Wollemia; species Wollemia nobilis. The sequence goes on from JAQPPZ010006250.1 coordinate 3,236, forward strand.
CAACTGGAAAATAATAAAATGACATTGGATTTTGGTATCACAATCCCCTCTCTGCAAAATCCCAACTTATGAGATGAATCTAGAGGTAACTTGATCTAAAGGACTTGCAGAAACACAATCAAGTTAGACCAAGTGTGAGACTCAAAGGACAAAGAACATTTGCATTTTATTCCAACATTCACCTAGTATAACCCTTAACGACATTAATACATAGATACAAATTGAAATGAAATGCATTAAAGATAAACAGTAAATTTAGTAGCCTTAAACACAATCTCCTTTTAGTTTTTCTCACAAGGTTTGTATTTGCCAAAATGAATGCATTTTATTCTTCAAAGTGATCTTGTTTACAAAAATTTCCAGCCCTTGTACAATGACCTCCTTGGGCATTTAAGGTTTCAATCCCCTAATTCGTTTCACCTTCCATATTCTTTATGATGTCAAAATGAGACAAAATATACAAGACAAAACAAATTTTATTTGTTTCATCTTCCCTTACAATCCCTTTTAATATAAAAGTAAAAAAATAATGATGAATCTTAAATGCCTCCTTTACCTGTAACTCCTCTTTTAATATTATAATATATGAAATTAAAAATTTAGCCCTCTACATCCTTATATCTCCATGGGCCTTATATTATAATATAAAATAGTCTTCCCTTACATCCACATTAACATAAAATGTATATGGTGTAAGCCTATTAATATGAATATAAAAAATATATAATATAACTTCCTTTAAATAGGCCTTTCCCTTATAACTCCCATACACCATATGATATAACAAAATTTAAACAAATAAATAAAATTTCGACCAACCCTTATGCTCCCTCTACATACAATAATATAAGCAAATAACACATAGAGCAATAGTTCTCCTTATGCCTCCTAAGTGTCTTTTAACACAAGCAAATATTTGGCAACGATAAATTAATTCAACACCTGCGATCATTACATCTGCCAAAAGTGATGCTAGATGATCTACAGTGAGCCCTTGTGCTAATCCGTAGGGCTACCCACATTCGGCTTCCCAAGCTGCCAATGCCGCCACCATACTGCCTGCGTATTTTTTATTCTCACTCTTCGATACAGAGAGTGTAACCTTAACCTTCTTTGCAACAGCAATGACCATATCAACAATGAAACAAAAAAAAAACCTTCATGTGCCTTGAAAGTTGTTTATAATAGGAAGGGGCTCAATTTTAGGGTTTCAACCACCACCTACGAATGTCTGACAGATTCCCTGCATTTATGCCACTATCATTTTTGTTGTTACCTACCTTGAATGCCTGCCCAACTTACGTTATCACCACCATCGTACTCAAACCACATCGTCTCGTAGTAATGCCTTTCTGTCGGGCTCTATCCATGCAGACTATGTGATCTAACATGGCGGTTGTCACATCATGTCCCCAAAACCAATACCACCTTCTATCACATGCTTTAGGGATGCACTTTACCTACATTGCATCATTTCCTCTAATTTTGCATCACACTCATCAATATTATCTTCCATCACCGTGCCATTGCACCGTGGTTACCTCCAAGTTGTGGTTGCCTTTCATCGATGATTGTTGTTTAGAGCCACTTGGAGCGCTGCTACATGTCAAAGTCCCATTCAACCTTTCGTCCGATGACATCGCATCCATTATCTACCTCTCGCTGGTCCTTTTCCTTCGTTGACATCGACTGCTTGTTGAAATGCCCATTGTTCACATCCTTATCTTGAGCTATTTGGATTTTCTATGGAGATAAACCTTCGAGGATTAGCTACTAGCCATCGATAGTGGGGGCTTTTGTATGCTAGTCATAAAATTTCCACCCAAATGCCACTTGGACACTCTCGTCACACATGGTTGCATCATCAGTGATTCTTATGCTGTCATATGGATTGTCCTAGCCTTTCCCTGTGGCACTCCCTATAAACTCACCTTCCATTGTATACATGGCTTGGATTCTACCAATATTTGCTTATCTAGTGTTGCATCGATAGCCTCCGTAATAGCCTCCTTGTTTGATGTGACCATGTCACCGCATACGTCATCCTCGATCCCTACCAACGTCCATCGATGAATTCGCACTTAGTAGGACAAATCGATGTCGTCCACATGGAATCCACATCGCTGCCACATGGGCAATCGCTGTCACCTAGCATCGTTCATTGCATGTGTTGTTTCAGTGTTGTTCAAAGGCATAGACTAGGCTACTTTCCAAAATTCACATTTGTCTCTTCGACCCTTACAACCACTGTTGATGATGCCTCTGAACCATACTATCTTAGCCAACCATTGCATCTCGTGTGCTCGAATCACCGCCTCGCTATCGTCAGGTGTCTATGTTTGCCCACACACTGAAGTCTTCATTGTGTCACCTCTGCCAAACCTTCATATATGACCAAAGACAATATTAATAAAAAATCACACCAAACCCTAGAAAATAAACCAATAGTATAATCCAAAACTTTGTATGAAGCCATGACTTGGTCTACTTTCGAAAGGCATTTGTTTAATATCTCTTATTACTATTATAACTATGTATATAACACCATATATAAAAATATATGAGTATTATTTTATTTTTATTTTATGTTTTATCCTATATATATATTATAAAATATATATATAAATAAATAATTGTATATGTATTTTTTTTATGTTTTATTAATTTATATATAAATATATATAAGAAGCATTGGAGTATTTTACTTTATATTCACCTTCTTTTATATATATATCTATATCTACATCTTTATTTTATTTTTATTTTTATTTTTATTATTTTTTTTTTATTTAATGTATGGAATCCATTCACCTTAAATGCTTGAGCTACTATGCTCCCAAAGGTACGAAGAAGAAAATTGACATCAACATTTGGACTCAAACGATGATTTTAATTGAAATGCTTTAGCAAACCTTTGGAGAGCAATTCAAATACACATCTAAATCCAAGCAACCAAACAAGGAGGATGCAAACAAAAAACTCACTACCACCCTAATCAAGCCTTGGATGCAATTGACACTCAAAACGAATTCAAATATCCAAATAAGTAAACTAAAAGAAACAAATACCAGCAAATATTGAAGACCTAAGGTGACCCAATCCACAAGTATAATCACAAACTAATGATTTGAGAAAATCAATCCCATGGAGATATTCGCAAGTTAAGAATATCAATCAAGATGCCCATATAAAATTTGTGAAGGGTACCTATAAACCGACAATCAAACCAACATTTCCAACCAAATTTAAAGCAAAAAAGTGGGTCCCCAATCTTGGGGCTAGTTGTGGAGCAACCACAACAAATGGTGACTCTTCTGGGAAATTCTCCTGAGCATTTTGAGTGAAGAACCCAACCTAAAACGAAAACACACAAGATCAACAAGACACAATTTATTTAGCAACGTCTCAAGAAAGCGAGGGTAAACAACTTCAAAATGAAAACAACTAATCCATCTGCCTTTGCTCAGTGTGTGCAAAAGTGATCTATTCCTACATTTCTGAAAACCTCTAGATTCCATCATCCCTTTCTGCATTAGGCTATGAAGTATCGCTCGTAATGAAATAGCTAAAGATAGAGCCCCACTGCTAGTTAGACGTCTATAGCCCCGATGAGGTTTATCTAACTCATCCTTGTTTTGCTCAACACTTTGCAAAGCCTTTCCTTTTACCCGAGCTATATCTAGACAGAGCCCTACTACCGGTCAGGTGTCTATAGCCCCGGTAGAGTTTATCTAGATCTTGTGACTGATTTGATCAAGCTTTTTGATGCTCGTTCTCTCTCTTTTTTTCTCTTTTTTCTTTTTTTTCTCTTCTTTTTTTTTTTATATAAAACATTTTTCCTTTTCAAAATATAAACCTTGCAAAGCTTCAAGCATCACTAGGGTAAGGCAGCCTACAAGTGAAGCATTTTAGATTTTTGCCTAGGGTTGCAGATCAAGATAACTTCATCCTTCCTAATTTCAAAAACACCATTTAACGTGTGTGAGTTCCATGTGGAGCTTTGGCTAATATTTCATTGTTCCACTTTCCACCATTTTGGTCCCAAAATCTGAGCATGATCACCAAATAACTCATCCCCCTTTTCTCGGGTTCACCAATTTTCAGATCAAGTGCTCAAACCTACTAAGCAAAGAAACACCAACAACAGGGCCAGAGCTCCGATAGAGTTCTCTCCTTTTTTTTGGGTTGATTGATTTTCAGCTCATGTACTCCAACCTACTAAACCAAAGAAAACCAACACAAACCAAAGACCAAAAGTTAGCTACTGCGAAACATTTCCCCCAAAACCAGGGAATAATCCAACACCAAAATAGAGAGCCCACACTCTAACACAAACTAGCAATAAACACACTGCTTGAACACAAATGAAAACAACACACCCAAACAAAACCAAAACCAAATGAACACCAAAACACAAAAACTTATATACATATGATACAGGACTATACACCTTTCAGGCCTTGAAATAGTGCTTTAGATGCAACCCGTTAACAAGCAAAGCCAAATATTTTCCATCCAAGGTTTTTAGTCTAAAACTATTTTTACCTAGGATTTCAGAAACTTGATATGGACCCAACCACAAACAATCAAACTTGTCACGATCTCCTTTCTTTTCATGTCCTTTATCCCACAATAATACTAGATCTAAAATTTTGAATGTTTTGATTTTAGACTTCTTATCAAACCATATTTTTACTATGTCTTGATGTTTGTTGAAATGAAGCATAGATTCATCTCTCTTCTCATCAAGATGCATTAATTGTGTCAATCTAGTTTCAAGTTTATCATTGGTTCCAATGTATTCCTTCATGAAATGCAATATTTTTAACCTTAAATTTGTGGGAAAAATGGGATCTTGTCCATAAACTAAAATGATACGGAGATGTTCCTATTGATTTTTTTGTTTTGATCCTATTGGCCCAAAGGGCGAATTTTAGCTTACTATGCCAATCCCTAGGATTTTTTTCAAGTAATTTTTTGATTACATAGCAAATTTTTATTGGAGGATTCCCCTAAGTCGTTACCTTATGGGTAATAATTTGAGGAGAATTTCAAGCTTACCATGTTATCATATGCCCAATTTGCAAATTACATAGAAGAAAAAGCGGAGCCATTATCACTTACAATTGATTTGGGCATTCCGAAACGAGTCACAATATTATCCTCTAAAAACTTAATAATAATATATGTGGTAGCATGCTTAGTGGGAATGGCTTTAGTCCACCTAGTGCAGTAATCCGTGGTAGTAAGGATATATTTATGAGAATCCAATGAGTTAGGATTAATAACCCCCATAAAATCGAGTCCCCATTGTGCAAAAGGTCTTGCCTCTACCACAGATTGTAATGGCATTGCTGCATTTCTTTCTCTATTGGCTGCCACTTGACATGTGTGGCACGATCTCACATGAGTGTGTGCATATTTGAATATATGGGGCCAATAGTATCCGGCCCTAAGAATCTGATGTGTCGTTGCATTGGCTGACCCGTGTCCAGTTCCATACTTACCATGGAAATCCTTTACTTAGATCACCTCTTCCTACTAACACAACGAAGGTAAATCCCTTCATGGTTTCTCTTGTACAAAACACCAGACTTAACTAGAAATTTTGTCGATTTCAAATGCAAGGCTATACATTGAGTAGAATTAAGATGCGATGGGCACTTACCATTCAGTAAGAAATATATAATATTAACATACCACTCATCTTTGGTTATGGCATCTACCTCATAATGTTGGAATGCTATCAATGGATCAATTTTTGCGATTGAATTGACCAAACCTTGTCCACGAACTATTTTCATGGGTTGGATTTCCAGATCAAATTCTTGGAGGGTCAAAATCCATTTTTCCCATCTTTCACCTAGCTCATTTTGTAAAAACATAGACTTAATAGCAAGGTCAGGGACTACAGCAATGACCCTACTATGAACTATGTAATGTCTGAATTTCTTAATGGTCTTGAATAATGCATACATTTGCTTATCTAGAATATAATATCTTAGTTTTGCATCCTTTAAAGGAGCACTCAAGAAAGCTATGGGATTTTCAATGTTACCTTCACTCTTTTGAGTTAGGACGCTCGCAAAGGAATGGTCTGAAGAAAACGTATAGACATAAAAAGACTTTGAATAATCCAAACTAATTAAAATAGGGACCATAGAGATAACATCCTTAATGCTTTTGAAAGTGCCTTTATTTTCATTTTTCCATTTGATTTCAAAATCCTTTTTTAACATGTCATTCAAAGGCTTGGCAATCTCCGTGAATCCTGATATGAACTTCCTTACAAAATTGATTTTACCGAAGAAGGACCTTAACTCCTTTTTGCTATTGGGTGGAGGGATGGCTAGTATAGCGGCTATTATTTCTGGATCAATAGAAATACCTTCCTTCAAAATAACATGTCCCAATAGCTTACCTTCCGTTACCCCAAAGATGCATTTTTTTGGATTAAGGGAGATCCCATGTTCCCTACATCTCTGGAGAACTTTCCTCAAATCCCTAACATGATTTTCTCTTTTCTTAGAAAAATAGGAATGCCATCCACATAAACAATGATACACTTACCAATGAGCCCTTTGAATGCAAAATCCATAGCTCGTTGGAAGGTGGCACCCGCATTCAATAATCCGAATGACATTCTTCTGTATGTGAATGTACCCCATTTTGTTGTGAAGGTTGTCTTCATTATATCATTTGGATGAATAAGAATTTGATTATATCCTGAATAACCATCCAAGAATGACATCATTTCTGACCCATTAACCTTTTGAAAAATCTCATTGATAGAAGGTAATGGGTAATTATCCTTTTGAGAAGCCTTGTTCAAGTTCCTGAAATCAATACACAACCTTATCTCTCCACTCTTCTTTCTCACTGGGACAAGATTGGCAACCCATGTAGAATGTCTAACGGGAAAGATGATTTTTGCTTCCAGCAATATCTTCACCTCTTTCTCTATTAGGGGCTCTAATAATGGGTTGACAGGTCTTTGTCTCTGTCTGAAAGGCTTGGAGTCTGATTTTAACGGGATTATATGCATTATCACACTTTGATCATAGGTTTTCAAATCCTTATAACTCCATGTTATGCAATCCACATATTCCTTTAATGCATGAGTGATAGACTCCTTTTCTTGTCTTGTACATGCCTTAGCCATGAATATATCTCGTGGATTCTCTACACTCACCAAATTGATTAAATCACATGCTTCTTTTGAGAGAGTTACCTTTTTACCTTTTTTTTCTTGATATCCGATATCAAATATCTTTTCTAGTGAAACCAAATCAATTGGCATTTTGTTCATAATTTGGGTTGTTTCACTTTCCTCATTGATTTCTTCTTGCCCTCTCTTATCTTCATCTACCACCTAATTTTTCAAAAATACCAGAATTTGTGACAAAGTTAAAAATGTGTCTATCACTATAGAATACTTGGAAGTTGGTAACATTATCTGGTATCGAGGGGCATCGCACTAACTCAATTGAAAATTTCTTGTATTTTTTATGGTCCACAGGTTTGAGCATGCTTGCGGCTACGGCTAAAGAATCTGCCATTCGATTGGTTTTCCTAGAGATAAGGGAGATATTGAAAGCATCAAACTCATCTACCAAATCCTTGACCCTAGTTTTGTAAAAGCTTAATCTTTTATCCCAACATACATATTTCCCTTTCACTTGTTTAACCACTAACTTCGAATCCCCCAAAACTTTGATGCATTTAACCTTCTTCCTTAGGACTAATTGAAGTCCAAAAAATCAGTGCTTCGTATTCTTCCACATTATTGGTGGCTGGAAACTGTAATCTATAGGCAGCTAGCATAGGCTTACTACCGAGACATGTAAGTTTGATACCAGCTCCAGCATCTTGTTTTGACTTGGATCCATAAAATCTTAGAGTCCAAACCAAATTATCCTCTTTCAAAGTTCTTTAAGAAAGGTTTTATTTTTTAGGTTCTTCGATAGCTTCTTCTATGTCCAAATTGTAGACCCCTAACTCCATTTTAGCAAATTAAATTTTGTTGGGCCTATTATAATATGTTATAATCTCTTTGAGCCTTGGCTCACTATCCATCCGAATCTGGTTTGCTACTCCTCTCCAAGGTAACCACATATGGGTAGAATCTGTAATGATGTACCCATTCAGGTTCTTACTCCAATATCTTCCTAATACCATGCCATATTTAGTGGGGATATTAAGCACAAGTATGTCCACATGATGTTGAACTCTAGGTTCTAAATTGATATGGATCAGGACATCATTTAAAGTTCCAACCACATCCACCACCGATCTATCCAACTGTACCACAATAATCTTTGAGGAAATTGGTGTGAATCCTAAATTTTGGTAAATCTCGAGGGGCATGATGTTACTCAAGGCCTATGAATCTATTAGACAATTATGTA
>JAQPPZ010006251.1:0-11930 GCA_028583015.1 Wollemia nobilis
TGCTATGCTAAATTTTAAAATGGAGATATAAGGTGTAAGTTTTGGTTGTTGTGTTTTTGACTTCTTTGGTGGTTGTTTTCAAAATAAGAGAAGCTAAAAGGTGTATTAAGGAAAGTTTTTATATGCTCATTTATCTTGGTTCTAACCCTAACTTGGTTGGAAGTTTGAGGGTTGTGTGTGGTGACAGCTTTAAGGGTCAAGTTTCTTCTACTCCAATAAGGTATGGGCACATTCTTCTTATGAGTATGATTGGTGTATGTTTTCTGAAATAAGGTTGGAGAGAAAATGTTTTCAACTAGGTTTTCTTTGATTGGGTGTAAATCCTATTTTCTGGTTTGTTGAAGACTACTTATGCATTGTTATCCTTAAGGAGAGTTTTTGATGAATGCATAATTTCTAGTTTGAGATAGTGGAAGCTTTGTGCACTAGGGTTTGTGAGTCAAGCTACTTGCATTGAGTTGGTGGAACCCTTGGTTGGTTGTTTTGAGTTTGATGGTTGAGTTGCTTCCATAGAGGTTGTTTGATCAAGTTATTGCTTTAATTGATTCATGATATTGGGCTTACTCCATTGAGTTGATTTGAGCAAGTTATTATTTGCATTTGGTGATATTGTGTTCTTGGTTGTTTTGTTCAAATATCTTTGGAGGGAAAAGGATTTCTACTTGTTTCCTTTTCTTGTGATGATTGGTTAAATGCTTCAAGGTTAATGTTGAGTTGAATGATGTTGGTTAAACCTTGTCTATAATCATTGTTGTTAAAGCCCTAATTGGTTGAGAAAAGATATTGGTTGTGGAAAGAACATGAGTAGCATTGTTATATGAGATAGTGCATGTTTGGCAATTGTTGGGTTGTGTTTCATGTTCTTAAGAAAATCATACTACATCTATCTTATTCTTTTGAGATTGATATTGAGTTGATATTGATATTGGGAGTCAAGTATAGATCATATTAAGTCTCTAACAATTCTCTTTATGTTTCTATGAGATTTGAGATTGAGTTGAAGATTGATATTGAGAGTTAAATATAGAACATATTTAGTCTCTAACAATTCTCTTTATGTTTCTATGAGATTTGAGATTGAGATTGGGAGTTAAGTATAGAACATATTGAGTCTCTAACAATTCTCTTTATGCTTCTATGAGGTTGATGAATCACATTGGGTCTCTAACAATTCTCTTTGTGGGTTCACGCTAAGCAAGTTTTTTCTTGGTGAACTTGTGAACTGTTTTGGACAGGTTTCGTTGGGGACTTGTGAGCAGGTTTTGGACAGGTTTCGATGGGGACTTGTGAATAGATTTGGACAGGTCCTAGCAGAGGACTTGTGAGCTGAGATTGATAGTTCTATCAGAGAACTTGAGGACAGAGGTACATTGGTTCTATCAGAGAACCTGAGGACAGATTTGGCAAGTCTTTGAGAAGGCTTGTGGATAGAGAATTGATTTATTCAAGAGTTGGACAAATCTGACAGACAAAGGAAGACTTGTACTAGACCGACCGATCGTGTTTGGTACAGAGTTGTTGAGCTGTTGTGGACGTGATCATAGAAGGCAAAGGTCTCTTAGGCTAAGCATTGAGGACAGGAGGTCTTCGATGGAAAGGAGTTCCACATCGTTGGCAAGAGGTAGAGACAGTTGATCTTCTGAGGGATCATATCCAGAGTAGAGGGTAAGGTATCTCCTTTGAGCAGAGGCTCATAAATTTAGATTGGGGGAAGGTTTATCCTTTGGGCAGAGGCTCATAAATTCATATTGGGGGAAGGTTTCTCCTTTGGGCAGAGGCTCATAAATTCAGATTAGGGGAAGGTATCTCCTTTGATCCGAGGCTCATAAACATTGTAATTGGGAAGGTTTCCCAAAGAAATTTGAGATAAATTTTAAAGAAAAGTTTTGTGGATGTAGCCCAGCCATTATGGGTGAACCACGTTAAAATTGGTGTCACTTTGTGGATGATTTTGTGCATTGCTTTGATATTGCTTTGGGTATATTGCTTTACTATTTTGAAGTATAAAGGAAAAATTAAAAGAGGTCTTATACTGTTCACCCCCCCCTCTCAGTATAAGCTTGTGTTCTTCAATAGATGTATTTTATTTGTGGTAGTGGGTATTTGCACTTCTTGACACTAATAATAATATCGAATATATCCTCTAACATCCTCATGGAGTGAGGGTTAGAAATATTTGGCACCAAGGTCCTTGATAGTTCTATATGTAGAATAATATCCCCCCGAAGGTTCACCATGACATGCCTAAAGGATGTTAAAAAATTCATCTTGCCATATACACCTATATCAAATTTAGGTTCACATTTAAATAATATGCCATTGATCCATTAAAAAGATAAATTCTCTCAAACTAGACGTTTATTTTATTTAGGAGATAAGTATGTGTTGATATTATAAAAAGATGTTCATCTAGGAAGCTATCCTCCATTGGCTTATGATCACCTATAATATACAATATTGACAAAAATTTAGCTACCACATTAGCTTTACCAAGTTTATCAATAATGGTAATGTCAAATTTTTGGAGTAATAATAACCATAGAATAATTATACCACTAACAATGGGTTTGTTCATTAGGTACTTTATTGCTGAGTGATTAGTGTGAATAAACATCTAACATCCAATAATGTAGTGGCATAATTTATTAATAGTATATATTGTGACCAAAAACTCTTTTTCAGTAGTAGTATAATTCTTTTTTTAGTTCTAGTTAAATATTTACTAATATAATAAATGGCATAATGTTTCCCATATTCCTCTTTTTGTCTAAGGATTGCACATATTATAGAGTTAGATGCATCTATATGAATTTGAAATGGAGGTTTTTTATTTGGTCCACATAACACAAGAGCGATAGTGAGTTATTATTATTATTGTATCAAATGCATTTTGACATGCATCTATCCATTAGAATTCAATATTTTTAGCTAGTAAATAAAACATAGGAACTACAATTTTAATGACATCCTAGATAATGAAAGTATCTAACATGCTCTATGAAAATTCTAAAATTAAGTTGTGTCTCATGAGGAGAAAATTTTTATATAACGTCAATCTTCATATGATATACTTTTATTTTGATTGATGAGATATGGTTTCTTAAGATAATATCTTTGTCCATCAACATTAGATATTTTTCATGACTTAGGGATAGATTGTGAGTCTCACAATGACTGACTTTGTCAAGGTTGTGGATAGCTTCACCAAAATTCTCTCCATACATAGTGAAATCATCCAAACTTCTATACGTGTAAGATTAGAAAAAGTAGTGGGGAGTGCCCACTAGAATGTTATAGGATCATTGTAGAGGTCAAAATATAAGACATGATAGACAATATTACCCTAAGGGCATATGAATATTGTCTTTCCTAAGTCTTTGAGAGATACTTGAATTTGGTTTTAACCACTAAATATTTCAAGGAAAGAAAAATATTTCTTTCGTGTGAGTGTATTGAGAACTTGATAAATGAATGGTATTTCTTGTGTATTTATTAATTTCATTATAATCAACACACATGCCAATTCCAATTCTTCTTAGGAACAATTGCCAATGGAAAAACCTAGTGGCTATCAAAAATGGGGTAAATAAATCCTACTTTTAACAACTTCATAGTTTTAGTTTTCATAATGTCTTATAAAGTAGGATTTATTGGTTGTTGATATGATAAATAGGTTTCACATAATTGGTTTAGATGTGATGAGTACACACATTTAAATTAATTCCTTTCATATCACTATATTCCCATGCAAAAGCATTGGAATCTTTCCTCAACACTTCAAACAAATTTACCTCCTCTTTATCATATAGCCAACTATTCATGTTCAATATTTTTCCACCCAGGTGTTGTAGGTGAGTTGGAGAGGAGAGGGAAATCCTCCAAGGGAGGTCCTAGGTTCAAATATCCACCCTACAAAAAAGTTGAATTGGGTATCCAAAATCCAATTAATAATTTGTGCAGGCAGGACTGGGCGCGACTCCCGGGTGACTTTGATGGTGTAGAGCCCCCTGGTCGTGGTCTCTCAGACCAAGGAGACCTCGCAAGGGGTTTTTTGATTAATATATATTTTTCCTCACTGTATTTCAATTAAGTTGGTACCTCAATGTATTTATTTGATTCCCTTAAAGTACCTCACCAATGGATTTAAATGGCATTGGTGAGGTAACAAGAACTAGAAAATTCTACAACATTCATCAAAACTTATTTCAAAGGGTGCAATGTCCTATAAAATACATTCAATAAGAGATAAATCATGACTATTTCTACCATGTGTTATGGTGAATTGGATTTTTTGTATGGATAATGGGGATAAAATTTCTAGTTCTTCATGCCCATATTTTCAAAGGAATTGGAAGACTTGGCCTTGGGCAATATCAATTTATGTACTAGTTGATGTGATCCCATTTGATCATATCATAGAAAGAGGATCTTATAATCTTTGATGTGTTCTTTGGATATGATTGTGGCTAGGTAAGAGAATTTTTCTTGTTCCTCTAGTTCATCTACGCATAAATATTCAAAAGATTCTAGTGAATGTCTAGTAGGAAGACATAAGGATATTTTATTTGAATTTAGTCCATTTGAGATAGTCATATCTCCAAATTAACAATAAATGAATACAGTAGCCATGGAAAGCCATGAACTACCAAGGATTAAAAGGTAACCATTCACCTTGGCTCTAGGATATAGAATAATTAAGTCGATAGGGTATTCCCATGAACCAATAGATACTGAAACATATTCTAATATATCTTCAAATTTTGCTATTGATGGATCCATCATTTATAAAATGGTGGAGGTTGGATGCATATTTGATATACATAAATTATCTAAGGTTTCCATAGTAAACATATTGACTGTGACTCCTAGAACAATCGATAAATTTGACATCTTAGTAGTGCCTATGGAAATTATTACAATTGGGCTACCTATATCACCATATTTGGATGGAATAAGTTTTTTTATTAGGGTAAATACAAGATTTTGAAAGGTCTTGTACCATTTTACAAGATAAAATGAAGATATTTAGGTATTAAAAAAACCACCTATAAGCCACCATCATACTTATTACATAAGTTAAAAGTTTTCTTAACAATAGACTAAAAAATAGCCTTAACAATAATCCCAGAAGATAATCTTAGAAATATTCTTGAAATACAAATAATTGGTAGCAATCACAAAAAAAACTAGAAAATAGGCCTAGAAAACAACCTTAGCAACAATATTGAAAACAACTTCAACAATAGTTTTGGAAATCAATTGTAGCAACAATGTAAATTATAACTTAGTAACAATCTCTGACAATAGCCTTAGCAATAGTCTACTATAAATAGCTACAAATTATAGCTTAAATTGTTTTTATCCTTTACCCCCAACTAAATTAGGTTAGGATGAAAGCTATCATGGGGGATCCATATTTTGTTCTTTTCTCTAAGCATACCCCAATTTGTCAACCAATATACCACACTATAATTCTCTCTATAAGTATGTGAAAATTTAAAATTCTCTAGAGATTTTGATAGTTGTAATGTTTTCTTAATGATACTTGACATTTGTTAGCTTACCCTAGCTATTTATTTTAAGAAATTAATACTATTTAGAGAGTTTCCATCTACCACCAACTTCTTAACCCCTATGTCTATGGATAGCTTTACACTAGAAAGGGCTTCTCTAGGCTTATCATGGTGGCTGGTCATAGTACCTAAATATTTAATAACTTCCCCCACCATAATACCACTATTGTTCCTAATAACTCCCCTCCACCAGATTTACCTAGGTTATATTTGAAAGCCCCATCAAAGTTTAGTTTCATCTATTCCTCTTTGGAAGGATGCCAACTGACTTGATCTCTAAAATTTCTTTGGACAACATCCTATTGTTCTAAAGGTTTAATATTCCACTTCAATATTATACTCACCTCCTCACCAAATTTAGGTTTTTCCTCTAGATTCAAAATTAACAAATTATCTAGAATGGATCATTTAATGGTTTGATAAATTATTTGTATAGATATTTTCTCCCCTTTAAAAATCCTTCTATTTCTCTCTAACCAAATACCCCAAACATAATGAAACATAATAGGATCTCAAGTGTTGTTTAATTTACTACTCTTGAATGACCCAACCTATCATGTTATTTAGCAGGACCCAACCTATTCTCATTTCAAGAATTAAATAATTAAGAACCTTCAATGAGTATTTACACTCTAACATAATGTGTTTCATTGATTATTCATTAGCTTTACATAAGCAATATCTATTAGAAAAGTAGTAATCTATTTTTTTAGATTATCCATAGTCAAACTTGTTGACTTTTAAGCCTTACAACCTCAAAATACCATAGGTCCCAATATAAAATAACCATAATATTAAAGTTTAAAATAATAACAATAAGAGTAGAATAATATTTGAGGAAATTAATATGTATATCAAGACTTATATAATACTAAAATAAACATCCATTTATATAATCAAATATGAATGTAAATAGTCTAAATCATTCATGAACTATGCATGAAGAAAACTTACAATATTAATTGCTCAAAAATCCATATACAAGCTTTATTACTTTCCTTCCTATTACAATTAGATAATAATATATGAATATCAGATCTTCATTCTTTCTCATGGAGCATTATCTCTATAATATAGCCATGGTAATTTGACTCTTCAAGTACTTGTCTATTGCTCTTCATATGACAATTGTCATGACTCATGGCTTATCATATTGTCACTTACATACTAGATGGACACTTGAATCTACAACACTTGTACACATCTACATGAATATTACACCTATACATGCACTCCTAATATAGGACACTTCTACACATCCTCAAATTACATATTTGCACTCTTACATACAAGACACTTGTGCACATTCTCTCAATATACACTTGCACTCTAACTTACATGACACTTGTGCATTTCTTGCACATTGTACTCTTACATGATATTTGTCCATTTCCAAAACATTGAAACTTATGTAAAAGGGGAAATACAAATCATGCTCTAAACTATAGACTCAATCCTAATCTATTACAAATGTACGATGAAGGTACCATGAGATTACATTAGCATGTACCAAATAATGTAATATACCTCAACACCCCTTGTATTAAATTATTCGGTTATTGAAGAATTTAGTTTTCAATATTGGTCTTCATATTTGTCTTCAATCTTCAACTTTGTTCTTTTTTCTAGACCATGTGATTTATTAGCCTCTTGTTTAGGTACTTGATTTTCATTTATATCTCTTTTTGCTTTATTTTTTTGTACTTTCCTAATCTTCTTCCTCTATTTCTTTATTCTGTTCTATTAAGTCTCGGTTTTGATATTGCCATGTCATTTTTAAAGTTCTTGTATCTTGATGTTCTATATTAATCACAACATTATTATCTTCAAAATTATTTGAAAAAAGTACATCTTCGAAGAGTTTTACTATAAGAGATTTGAAATCATTTTCTTCAGGTGTTTCTTTTAATTGTTGAATTTCATAAATTTCTTGAACTAGGTTTCCATTTTGATTTCCTACTCTAAATTGTAGTTGAGGTTGTTGTTGATGCCCATACTGATATTGACGATGATATTGATGTTTTTGAGATTAAAATTACTATTTTTGTTGAGGATTATATTGATACTGAGATTTATAGTGTCTTTGATGTACCTATTTGTTCATTTGACTTCCTTGATTCGTATTCATCAATTTTACTTGATTATATCTAGAAAAATTTGTGCTATGGTCCTTTCTCTTACATATATGACAATATCTCGAATTCCATTTAGATTTGTATCTTGAAGTTGAAGCAATATTACCTTGTGTATTATCTTTAGATACCAAGGCATTATTAGTCATTTCATATTTGACTAAGTTTTCTACTTCATATTCCTAAAGAATATTAACCAAGTCATCAAATATAGTCTCCTTGCTTAAGACTTGCAAAGATTTGACTAGATGCTTGTAATTGAACAAGAAATCTATCTTCTATTTTTTGTCATAGAGTTAATTTTTATTTTATATCCACTACTTTATGAAGAAAGAGTTATATACTTTCTCTATTATTGACCTTTAAGGAATACAATCAAGATTGTAGAATCAGAATAGTAGCTTTGTTTTTCCCTTCAAATATTTTGCATAATGTATTCCATGCTTCTATAGAAGTTTCTACTCCACTTAAATATGATTGTTGTAGAGGAGGAAAATAACCCCCACAAACCATTCCTGACGAATCCGTTGGAAGCTGAGTTGGCCACGAGGCTATTGTTTCTTTACACTCAGGTCTTGGGGATCAAAGAGTTTATTAAGAGTGGTTTAAGGAATAACTCCAAGTTTTATATGGTAGGTTTAATGTGTTTATTAATAATACACCTATGTGTGGTCTTAATTAAGATCTAAACTACAAAAAATTAAAGAACAATAAAAGATAAATAATAATGCAGGAAAACAAAGATACTATTGCTATAATGATTATTGATTTCAATGAAGACTACTCCTAAACTTGCATGAAAGTAAATATTTTCTTTCAAACACATATCCAAGAGAATGCACAAACAAAACTAGCCTAAATGCAAACTATATGCTTTTTCTTATTTGATGCCTAAATGTGAAAATAGTTTTTCTTTCTTATGATCTAAAGATAACTAGTATCTTAATTTATTTTGACTAATATAAATTATTTTTTTGGTTGTAAAAATGAAATAACAGTTTGAAAACAACCTAGAGGATCTATCAGAACACTTACTTGATTCAACGATTGATCCGAGCCAAATTTATTTCTCAAAAATCCTGACCACAAATTTGATCACACCTATAGATCAACAAAAAAAATTAGAAAAATTGATCAGTATTTGGGGGCCTACTTAGATCACTATGAGACTAAGCTTAGAGGAACAACAGTCAAGCCCCCTTGGTCCTTTTAGTTGACTATTCAAAATAAAATCAATTATTGACCTTTTAGAGATAAGAAAACAAAAATGCAACAAAAAAAAGTGTGAATAGAAGAGGTGCTAATAGAAGACAAATATGTATGAGACAAAACAAGGGTTTTGGGAGCAAAAACTTACCACCAGGATCTTTATAATTGAATTCACCCCTTGTAAAGGGCAGTCATGAATTCAAAAACAAAGGAAGATTGGTGAAACTAAGAGTTTTGTAAAATTTGCACCCCACAAGGATGGACCATAAATTCGTAATAGTACTATAAACTAGTCTATAAATGCAGAAAATTACGATGCAAAATAGAAGATTAATGATCTAAGATAACTAATGATGCATGAAAAACTTGACTAGCCTATGGTGGAAGCAAAAGAGCACTGAAAGAGTGAAGGAAAAAAACCAAAATGGTAGACCTCTCCTCCTTATCTAGAAGAAAAGTCATGCACAAGATATGTCATCAAGGCTCCTCTACTTGTTCACCAAGAGAAACTAGCCACAATAAGCATAGAAGTAGAGCATTCCAAAAGTAATTAATTCTTGAGAGAATCAAAAAGCACTTGCAATCAATATCAGAGATAGATCATGATGAAGAAAGGGGTGTCCAACCCTTCTATTTATAAGAGGTTTGGAGGGGTTTTAGGTGGGAGAATAAAAATACAAACTTGGTTAGAAGCAACATCACAAGAAGCCAATGTAGGACTAGGGTTTTGTTGAGTGGTATTTTCACCCAATTGTGAAAGTACACTCTTCCTTAGGATTTGGGTTCCAAATCCCCTCTTGCAAAGACATTAAACATCCAAATTCTCCAAGGTCTCCGCTATATTGGCATTTGCATATGTGTATTAGTAATCTCAAATAAATATATTCATGTTAAATGCTTGGAACACCTTAGTGATTGCAAGTAACTGTAAATAAGGGGCAATGTTGGTTTATTTTACCATGAAACTTTAGTGATTGTTCATTGAACCAAAATAAAGCAAATGTGATTTGGCCCTCATATGACCATGATGTAGTGCCTTAATTACCCCTCTTTCATAAAATCAGAATTTTTATGAAGAGAGGGCAATTTTAGGCTCCAGAAATGGAAATTTGTGAAATGCCATAAAAAATAACTCCTTTAATGAAATTGGAATTTTCATGAAGGGAATGTCATCATAGGCTCATGAGTGTAAAACAAAACTAAAAAATGAAATTTGACCTTAAAATGGAAATTTTCCATTTTCGGATTTTTTTAAATCTGTAGTAAAACAACTTCTTCGATGAATTTTTAAAAATACTAAACAACTCCAAAAATGAAATTTCAAAGTGCGTATGGAAGTCTGAAGTATATCCTACGCAATGGTGAAATTATTTTTGGATTTTGAAAATTTTTAAATGTTTATTTTAATGCTTGAAGATTAAAAAAAAGTTAAAATTTTTGGAAAATAAAATGCAAAAAAAATTGAAAGAAAATGCAGAAACTGAAAATAAAATGCATTCAGTATGATGCTATCCTATTTTGACAAAACCGAAGATGTGATGTTTTCATGCATGCAACCTGACCTATTGGACTTGCAAAACAAGCACAATCCGGATAAGCTAAGTGCTGGCTCCTAGGGTTTTAAATGAGGTTTTTTTAGATTTAAACGTTTGCATGAAGCAACCAAGGAAACTTGCATAAACTCCATTTACAAGCCTAAAATCTGAAAAGGGGAAAAATAAACATTTAATATTGCATGCAGAAAATGACTCCTTCTTTCTTGTCCATAAGATGCAACTTTTTGAAACTTTCTGTATTAAAAATTTGTCATTTTACAATAACAGAAATTTCTGGTTTTCCCAAACCAGTCCATGGAAGAAAATGACTCAAACAGGTCCAGAATGACCCTCTTGCCTTCAAATCAGCAACCCTGCTCGCAGCAGTTTTCACCTCTCAAAACATCCTTGCCTGGCGTATTTAAAATTTTCAGGAAGCTTTTCATTTCATTTTCCAATGGCTATTCGTTTCACCTTCCCTTGTGCATGCATGTGTTTTGGTTTCCAAAAAGGCTTTTCGTTTCTATTTTGTGGCCTTTCATTTCATTTTCTCCACATGGGCTTGCATCCGTTTCCTTTTGTGTGTAACGACCATCTTAAATGATTTCAAATCATTAAAGGTTCCTTATGTAACGTTTTGTCTTATTCATTGGATTTTGTCCTTATGTGTCCACGTCATTATGCAGTCTTCAGTTTCACTATCCTGGTGTTCATCACTAATATCAGACGCACTGTCCACTACTCTGTTTTCTTCGCAAAAATACATGTCGCGATATCGCGACACTTTTGTTTCTCTGCCTGCTTGCCCCTTTTGAGTCGCAAAAATACAACATGTCGCGATATCGCGACACATTTGTTTCTCTGCCTGCCTGCCCCTTTTGAGTCACAAAAATATAACATGTCGTGATATCATGACACTTTTGTTTCTCTGCCCTCTTTTGTTGCTTTTAGCCGCGAAAATGTAACATGTCGCGATATCGCGACACTTTTTCTCTTTTGGCCGCGACAATGCAACATGTCGCGATATCGTGACACTTTTTCTCTTTTGGCCGCGATAATGCAACATGTCGCGATATCGCGACACTTTTTCTTTCTTGCTCTTTCTCTTTGCTTCGGACCACGAAAATGCAACATGTCGCGATATCGCGACACTTTTCTTTCTTGCTCTTTCTCTTTGCTTCGGACCGTGAAAATGCAACATGTCACGATATCGTGACACTTTTTCTTCCTTGCTTTTCTCTTTGCTTTGGACCACAAAAATGCAACATGTCGTGATATCACGACACTTTTTTCTCCTTGCGGTGTTTTTCTTTTTCTTTGATCTTTAGCATATGGGCCACTTCGGTCTTCTTGGAAAATATGCAAAAAGGTGGGTCCCCAATTTTGGGGTACGTTGTGGAGCAGCCACAACAAATGACAACTCTGCTAGGAAATGCTCCTGAGCATTTCGGTGAGAAACCGAACTCGAAAACCTACAACTC
>JAQPPZ010006252.1:0-12532 GCA_028583015.1 Wollemia nobilis
AGGTATTCGAACATCAATACCTTCCCAGATTTATATGAGTTAGCTCAGAAAGTAGAAATGGATCTAATAGCTATGGGTAAGATTCCCCAAAGGATGTCGATGCCCATACTTCCTGATTTCTATCAATCTTAGTATGCAAGCACAACCGCTTCACAGATCTCTACAACCCCTACACTCCCGATCTCATCTTGGAATCCGGATCCCATTGTATTCCAAATCACTGCCCCACAAATTCATTTTTCCACTTTTTTAACTCCATAGCCCACATTTACTTCGGTATTCCCTGTACTACCAACACCATTTCAACCCCCTGCCCTACCTCCAATACCAACAATGGCTCCATTTCCATCGATTCCAAAAGTTTATGACATGCAAGCCAAAATACTGCAAGAAGTTCACCTCGAACTCCACGTATGCACCTTGTCTAATGACATGACCATTATGAAGAAGAAGTAAGTGCAACAAGAGTTTCTACCAAGAAGATCTTATCCTACACCTGTGCTTACTAAATATCAGGCGGTCCAACAAGGAAAAGTTTCGGCAAGAAATGTTGTAATAGACGAAGCCCCGAGCACTTTCGATTATATACATTGGGGCTCCACATGTAATGACCCTCATGAAGAAAATACCTGCATGCTGCACCAACACTATGTAAAAACGCTGGTGAGTAGTATTCATGGTGGTCAAGTCAATGTCATCAGGAAACTGAATCAGAACTTGATAATTGGTGAAGAAGATCCAGTTGCAGTCCTTACCATAGGAGGAAAGAGGCCGATAGAGGTGGATGCTACTCAAATGGTTCCCTTAAATGTGCATTCTCATCACGAGAAAGGATGGCAACATCCTCCAGCATTGAACGAAGCTCGATAGCCTGCACCAGTCAAAGAGAAGTCCCAATAGGCCCCTATAAATCCATTGCAGGAAGAAACTAAGGAACAGGCTAAAGAGAAACTCAAGCTTCCTTCGCTGACTATGCGATAAAGAGTTGAAGCTATGAAAAATTACTGCACCAAATATGAGCCGAGAAAGGAACCTGATGTGCCCAATTCCATGGCGTACAACATTGTAGATGAGTTGAAGAGGATCCCAGCCAAAATTAGTCTGTATGATGCACTGAAATTACCTGGACAAGTGGACCTATTGCAAGAATCATTAAAGATAACCAAAGCAAGGAAAGCAGCACCACTCACACTAGTGCAAACCTTGTCCACATCCATTACAAGGAAGAACAGGCCATCACCGTTATACCTGTCTCTACATATGGAAGGGTACGTTGTACATAAATGTATGATCGACTCTGGAGTCACGATAACAGTCATGCCAAAGGCAGTGTGCGAGGAGATAGGGATGGAATATATGCGAAGCAGCCACGACGTGCTCCAACTAGATGGTACCCCTGTGAAGACCATAGGAGTGATCAAGGATATTCCTATTCGACTACAAAAAATGCCTTAGATCATAGTTATAAAAGAGGTGGTAGTCGTTGACCTTGAACCCTACTTTAGTATGTGCTTGTCGAGAGAATTTACAGCGAATCTGGGCGGATATTTATCTATGGAGATTCCATTTAAAGGGAAGAAGGTAAAAATCTACAATGAAAATCCTTCCACCTTCCTCATAGAAAAGATGTCTGAAGGAGAAAGTAGCGATCCTGTGCATGCAATAGTGGAAGAGATAGAGCAGGTAGATCCGGTCGAGGAGTCTCTTGCACAGTTAAGTTGTGAAGATGAGTTTTCATTGGCAGACTTTAATGCCATGATAGAAACTGAGATGGGATGTTATGCCATCACCAAGCCTGAGAAAAACATCAAGTCAGATGATAAGGTCTTCGTTGAAGGACTGTGGAAATTGTTCTTCGATGGCACCCGATGCAAAAATGACGTTAGGGCGAGGATACTTTTGGTATCACCTTCTGGAGAGCAGAAGGAATATTGTTACAGATTGGTGTGGAGTTGCACCAACAATGCAGTAGAATATGAAGCATTATGCCTAGGACTCAAAAAACTAGAAAAATTGGGCATAAAGCATCTCCAAATATTTGGAGATTTCGAATTGGTATGCAATTAAGTCACAAAAAAGTACTCTTCAAAGAAGCACTATCTCAAGTCATACCAAAACAAGGTATGGGACTTGCTCGACTAGTTCGAATCTCTCAATCTATAGTCTATTCCAAGAGAAAAGAATCGACACGCCGATGTTCTAGCATCCATCGTAGCCAAGTATTCTCTAGTAGAAGATATGGTGCATAAGCCCAAATCTATGAGGATGATTTACAGGCCCTCTGTCCTAGATAGAGATCTGCATTAGCAAGTCTTTGACAGTGATGAGCAGATTGTGAATTTTATGATTCAAGAAGCAGCCACGATTGAGAGCAGAAGCCCTGACGAAGAAGAATATGAAGGGCTAGTTCAATTGAGGAATAATCATGTTCCCAAAGGGTTAATTACTCTTGAAAGCCTCTTTGATCAGAATGATCGAGTAGTTTCTCATAGGATCAAAGTTAATGCAAAGCAGTATCAATATTTAGAGCTTGAACCTAGAAAAGCAATAAAATTTGGAACATATTGCACTTCGAAAGAGCTAGAGAAGATCCGATCTCTATGTAGAAAGTATCCCGACACAGTGGCCTGGTCTTATCAAGACTTAAGGGGATACAATCAAAAAATGATCTAGCATACAATTGATTTGCAGGAAGGGATCAAACCTTTTCGATAGAAGCAAAGACCCGTCAATC
The DNA here is from genome assembly GCA_028583015.1 of Wollemia nobilis. Classification (NCBI taxonomy): domain Eukaryota; kingdom Viridiplantae; phylum Streptophyta; class Pinopsida; order Araucariales; family Araucariaceae; genus Wollemia; species Wollemia nobilis. Next base: position 2,735 of record JAQPPZ010006252.1, read on the forward strand.
CGAAGATCGAAGTCTTAATGAAGGCCGAACTCCTAAAAATGCTCGAGGCGAAGATAATTTTTCCCATCAAACATTCTTTTTGGGTAGTGAATCTAGTCCCAGTCAGAAAGAAGAATGGAGATATACAATTATGCGTGGACTTTCGCAACCTGAACCAAGCTTCTCTCAGAGATCACTACCCTCTCCCGCAGATCGATCAGATCTTGCATTCAGTGGCTGGGGCTCAAAGCTTCTCCTTACTTGATGGTTTCTCCAGATATAATCAAATCTAGGTCGGGGATGAATACCGACATAAAACCACATTCACTACCAAGTGGGGAACATTTGCTTACCAGCAAATGCCATTCGGCCTTTCGAATGCGGGTGCCACTTTTCAGAGGGCAATGGATCTAGATTTTGGTGAGCTCTTGAATAAGGTCATCATTATCTATCTAGATGACATGACCGTATTCTACCGAAGAAGGAAGGATCACCCCTTACACTTACAACATATTTTTGAAAAATGCCGAGAATTTGGTATTTCAATTAATCTGAAGAAGTCTATATTCGTAGTCAGCAAAGGGAAGTTGCTGGGACATGCGATATCGGAGAAGGGTATCACTGTAGATCCTGATAGAGTTGAGGCTCTAATGAAGCTCTCACTCCCAATAGACAAGAAATGACTTCAATCCTTCTTCGGCCAGATTAACTTTGTGAGGAAGTTTGTCCTCGATTTTGCCTAAGTCATCAAGCCGATATCCAGACTTTTGAAGAAAGGTACATAATTCATCTGGACGAAGGAAAGAAAAGAAGAATTCAAAGAAATAAAATCTTGAATTGCTCAAGCACCGATCCTGACCAACCCTGACTATAATCGAGACTTCATCCTATATGTTGTAGGAGAACCTAAGAGCTATGCTGTGGTCTTGACACAAAAGGGGGAAGATGGTGAAGAGGGCCCCATCGCGTTTCTAAGCCAAGTGATAAATCCTCATGAAGAAAAATATAATTTCATTGAAAGGCAGGTGCATGCAGTAATGAAGTCTCTTAGGAAGTTCAAGTAGTTCATCTCCCAAAGTCAGGTTACAGTCTTTGTCATTCACCCTGATGTGCGCAATTTCATCATCCAAGGAGAATTGGGTAGTAAAAGATCCAGTTGGATCAACAAGATTCAAGAATTCAACATCGAGATCAAACCCACAAAACTGGTTCATGGTCATGCATTGTGTCAAGAACTGGCGAAGAGCATAACGACCGAAGCTACAGAACCTCAGTGGGATGACTCACCAGCAGAAGAATGCTTCGCCAAACAAGAAGAGGACAAGAAATATTGGGTTAGTGAAATATTTGAATACTTCAATACTGGTAGATGTCCTTCACATCTAAATGCTTCACAGCAAAGGCATTTCAGGATGCGATCCACCTGATATACTTTGCACCCGAAGGCCTATTTTTTAGAAACATTGATGGCATCCTTCTTAGGTGCATAAAAGATGATGATAAAAGGAAATTCCAAGGAGAATTTCATTCAGGATTATCTGGAGGCCACTTCACAGGGAGAACAACGACGCTGAAGATCATCAAGGTGGGTTACTATTGGCCCACACTCTTCGCTGAGCCTTAGCAGTTTGTCGCAAATGCGAGTAGTGTCAGAAGTTCGCTGATCGAAGCAAAAATGCTTCGATGCATCTCCAACTGATACAAGTAGAAATGCCCTTTCAACAATGGGGGTTGGATTTCATAGGGGTCATATCACGTAACTCCTCCGCTGGGCATAAGTTCATCCTGATCATGACTGATTACTTTACTAGATGGGCTGAAGCAGTTCCCACGAAGCATGCTGATCAGGAGATTGTCATAGCCTTTCTTGAAGGATTGATCACCCGGTTTGGCATTCCCGAAGCAATCATAACAGACAATGGTACTGGCTTCACAGGCACCAAAATCAATGAATTCCTCTATAGATATGAGATATATCATAAAGTATCCTCCAATTACTATCCACAGGGCAACGGCTTGGTGGAATCAACCAACAAGACTCTGTTGAGGGTGCTAAGAAATCTCATAGAGACGAAAAAAATGACTTGGCATCTCCTTCTAGATCACGCCTTGTGGACTGATCGAATTTCCATCAAGAAGTAAATCAAGACATCACCTTATGCCCTGGTGTATGGAAAGGAGGCCATTCTACCTACTCATATAGAGATCCCTCCATTGCAACTGCTATAAGAAGAAGGAGTCAATCCTATGGAAAACAGACTGACTTAGTTGCTACAGTTGAAGGAAGATCGCGAGAAGGCCTACCAGAGCTTCAATAAACATGCTCAGGTCACCCGAGATTGGTTCAAGAAGAAATCATCGAATCGCACATTCAAAGTGGGAGATCTGGTATGGAAGTGGGATTCTTGGAAGGCCAAGCCTAGAAATCACGACAAGCTAGATGCTTTCTGGGATGGACCGTTAAAAATTGTGAATGTGAACTCGGCCAACTCTTTCATCCTCAAAGATGCAGATGGCCAGGTATTACAAATTTTTGTTAATGGTCTTCATCTGAAGACTTTTCATCGCTGAGGCGAAAAATAATAATAATAATAAATATGTACTTTTGTATATAATTTTCATTTGTGTATATACATCCTGTTTTGAGATTGCAAAATCCAAGTATTACACTCCAAAATCTCCTTCGGGGACTTTTGATGCGAAGTAGCAGTTGCAAGGAGGTTCACAACGAAGCACCTTACCCTCAAAAGGGTTGAACCAAAATTCAAACAAAGACATGAAAAGTGCTTCGCACCTGAAGCATTTTAAGAGGCGACTTCGGGCAAAATTTTTGCGAAGTAGATTTTAAAAGAGCCCTTGCGAAGCAGTTTTCGAAGCAAAATTTGGTGAAGTAGTTTCCAAGAAGGCAAGCTTTGGTAGGTGGTATTTGTGAAGCAAAACGACATCACGACGAAGGAGAAGTACTTCGGAGCCGAAGCATCGAAAAATAGGCCACACCAAAGGTTTTCCGCAAAGAATTTTCAATGACGATTTCAACTTCATCGAAATGGAAGCATTTAAAACGTGTCTCAGAGAACGTGTAGACAACAACTATAAAAAGAGTTCAAAGTGGATGAATTTAATGCAAAGGTGGCTGAGCACATCCCGAGGTGATTCAGTTAAGAGGAAAGCTCATGCTCAGGTACGAGGTGGTAGCAGATTGAATATCCAATGCAAGGCATAATCATCAAAACATGTGGCCCCGCATACTACGCCGTTGCAGGACCAATCAAAGAACACAGTAATCTCCTCTGTTCGAAGCGTAAGTTTAATTATGGTAGGTGCCATAAATTTTGGTAGTTGCCTTTTAAGGCTATAAAATGCAGGGCTCTAGCAAAGAGAATGTTATTCATCCATAAATTCATGCAAGACTAAAGAGCCTTTGTTGTTAATCTGCAAGTCTTACGCCCTTTGCATCAAAAATTTTGGTGCCAAAGTCCCCTGCATTGTAAACCCTGCTTCTGCTGTAAGACATCCAACATGGGGAATAAAAAATCCAAGGAGAAGGGAAAGGAACCGAAAGTAGCAGGCCTCAAAAAAACAAATAAGGGCAAGGAAGAGAAGAAGCATACACCAAAGAAGATCAATCTCACCCCTCACCCAAAAAAATAGTCGATAGAAGGAGACGACTCTGAGGAGCAGCTTGTAGAACCACCAATCGATGGGTGGGAAAAAATTAGAGACACAAAGCTCTCTAAGGGTGTGTCCGACCTCCGACGCACTATTGAGTTTATGAAGAGTAGACTCACCCTAGAAAACAAGAGAGCTGCTGCATATTACTCTCATATTTACTAGTATTTGACCCCGCCTGCTCACCACTGTCCAGAACTAATCTATGCTATCGCGTAGAATTATCAGCCTACATCCAGGCAAGTGTTGGACGCTTCAGGTCATAAATTGTTTTCCATTCTAAAGGAAGACGTGCAAGCAGCATTTGCGCTACAGCAAGGTCCACCCAAGGGTTATTCAGTTCACAACATCATTTTGAGTGAACAAATGGAGAGGTTCACCTCCAACTACATATTGAAATTCCTGCGTGAGAACCTCAAAAGTGGGCTCCCTTAAAAAAAGCTACCCCAGATGCCCTTACCCTTGGTGGCCTTCAAGAACACCGATATTTTCTCCATAATTGCATGGGTGGCAGGCCTATCGACAGATGCTTCGATGCAACCCTGGCAGGTGTCTTTGGTCAAATGTATTTCGAGAGGGGAATTCTACGCCCCTGATGCTTCAAGACCAAACACCAACCCAATTTTCTTTGATTGGGAAAAATGAGTGGCCCGAACCTTGCATACATGGCTCACTAGCATGAAGAATTCGACGACGGGCCAGTACTTCATACCCTATTCTTTCTTGGTTTGGTTGTTTTTCTACCAAGTACATAAGCGATTCCCCCATATCGCCATTTCGCCAAGCGGTGAGGATGGAAATCCTCTGTCGGTGTACCAGTGGACTCCCCTCCTATTGAGGATAGAGTCCTATTATCATTTTAACCAATAATTTTTGGGACCTGCTATGCATTTGTTGAAGGGTTCTTACCCTCGGGTGCCCCTCAGTTTGAGAGATAAGGTGATGCAGGAGAAGGGAGATGTTTTCCAATTGACATAGGGACTGGTGATTTGCCTGTTCAGCTTCATAGGGAAACCCTTCCTGCTACTTGTCTTCTCATCTGAGTACCAGTTCGCTTTGGAGGTCGCTTGGCAGAGCGATGCAACTAACGCCGTCTATGACCATGGTTGAAAATGGGCACATACCTGTGACTTCCCATTCAGGATGGGGGTAATTGAAGTATTTGCCTTAAAGTAGAACACATTCTTGGAGGAAAATCTTACCAATTTTGGCCTACTCCAGATTCCTCAACAATGGCTCTATGATCCCTTGGGAGTGATGAGGGATCACTTAAAATTCAAGAACTTTCATGTCTGTCCCCACCCTGAAATTGTGGAGCAAAGAAATAATCCCAATGGGAAGGATCTAGAGTGGCATTTGGAGAGGATGAGGACATTGCCTCCTTGGTATGAGTTCTACCCTATGGAGGTCGAGTTTGACCTTGACCAGTACCCCCTCCCAAATCCAAGCTCCACATTTTGGAGAAAGAAAAAGGATGATTTAAAGGAAGAATTGAAGAATTGGGGTGAAGAAAAACTTTGGGAGTGGTGGATAATGAGAGTCCATTGCCAAAAGATGAATTCTTATGGAATCTTGGCAGCAGATAAATACTTCACAATTATTTATGAAGCCAATGTTGAAACTTGGAAGTCCATATCCTTTTCCGATTTTGTTCCCCCAGGTACCCCAGGATCAGGCGAAAGCCCAAAAGGAGCTGAAGATACCTCGGAAGAATAGGAAGAGGAAGAAGTCGAAGCTACACCAGTGGAACTACCACAGGGACCATCAGAAAGCCATGACACAAGCGTCGAAGAGGCAAAGCAACCATTGGAGAGGAAGAAAAGAAAGAGGCAAGAGAAAATTCAAGTGCCTCCGAGCCACCCAAAGTGACCTCGCACGAAGCTTGCAAGTGCTCCTGTCGGACCACCTATATCAGGCCCAACCAAAGCAAATATTGAAGATGTGAGGCCACCAAGTGCCGAGACGGTCCCATACATAGACGTCATTGATGTGGAGGAACTCCTATAACAAGAGGGAGACCCCGAAGTAGAAGTTATGGAAGTCAGGAGTGCCAAAGTCCAAAAGGAGCAGGAGCCTATTACTCAAGAAGTCACCACGACCGTTTTGCCAGAAGGGCATGCAGGTACGCACTCTCCACCCTTTGCCTTGGTCTCTCACATGTCCACTATGGTCCTGGCCAAATATTCTCATCAGTCTCCCCCTCCCTCACAAATTCAGTTGCCTCCTCGCGCGTTGCCTCTTGCCACCGATCCCATAAGCCCCACTCCACTCGAGTCACCAGGCTGGGACAAGTCTGTTGCCACCACTTTGCCGAACCCTATTATTCATTCCCCTGCATCTCATGGCATTGTTCCACTGGCCGAAGCTTCCGTCACACCTACCGTCGAACCTTTTGGTGAGGCTTCCCCCATCAATTCTTTATATTTGTTTACCCCCTCAGCTAGAGATCCAGCCTTATTTGAATCCAAATTGTCAATAATAAAGGAACGCCCTTTAGCTGAAAAGCTACTCCAAGCCCGACAAAATACAAAAAAAATGCTGAAGGAGGCTAGGAAGAATAGAGGACGCTCTCTGGCACAAGTTGAGAAATGTGCTATTTTTTATTTAAAAGCCAAAAATTTATATAAAGTAAAGAAGGTCCCTAAGGTCTAGAAGCCCTTGGATGAAATGACTCCAGTGGACTACGATTATCAGGAGAAGACCAAGGACCTGGAACACCTAAACATAGACAATGAATCTGCGTCCATGCATGTCAGGATCAAGACTTTTCGAGCGCACGCAAACATCGCTAATCAGCGCAGGTTTGAAGTGGAGAGTGCCAACATTAAATTAGAAGAGGAGCTAGCTAGAATCTGCTCCAAGCTAGAGGATTCAGAGGAGTAGTGTAAGATGATGAAAAAAGAAATACATGCCCTGAAATAGCAAATACTACAACTATAGTGTACCACTGAGAACCAAGCACAGAGACAGGCTGAGAATGATTTGAAGGCCAAGGAAGTTGAAAGCAAGATCTTGCAGTTGCAGCAGCAGTTGCACCAAAAAACAAACTTGGAGCTGTTTGATAGAGGCAGGATCAAAGAAATCCGCTCACACTTGTTAAAAAATTTTAGGTCTCGGGCCTCCAGTGCCCTCTCAATTTTGATCTACACCACCGAAGCACAGCATACCGCTATCGAAGGAGGGCCAATCATCGATGAGGTCACTCAGAAAGCTAGAGGCCAACTCAAATTAGCTTTCGATGTCTAAAGCGCTAAATATCAAGACTTGCAGGTCCCTACAATAAGTCGGATAGCTAGGGATTGGTCTATAGCTCAGGCCATAGTTCACGCCTTCTTCTCCAAGGTGAGAAAAGCATAGAAGGCGAAGGACCTCCTAGATGTGTTCAAGGATGAGCAACGTGCATCGATGGGCTATTTACAAGATCTCTCTTCCTTGGGTTTCTCGAGCTTCACGGATGATGATGGGAACCTTCTGACCAAGGAAGAGATTAAGCCGGCATGGCTTCATTTTGAGGGCGACATCTTAGAGATAGATGAATGGACAGAGCCTATAATAGAAAGGCAGATCATAGATTTCATTCTAAGATACTACCAGATCACGGCCTGCCTGAACGATCTGTATACCAGGGCCCAACATGCTGATATCGGGCAGATCGATCGGTTCTACATTTTGGTCAAGGCACTACAGGATCAAGAGCCTTTTTCGAAGGGTTCCTGGGCTCATGTCCACCGAACCATGAGAAAAATCCATGATCACCTTGCCCCATCGTCGCAACATGAAGCCACACCATAGGAAGCCACACCAGTAGAAGAAGCAAAAGAAGAAGGAGAAGAAGAAGAAGAAGGAGAACAAGCTATGGAAGCGCCCCCGGAGATGGAAAAAGGAGAAGGGTCTAGAGGTAACTCGGCCCCAATGGATTAAAGTTTAGGGTTCTTCCATCGAGACGGGCTCTTTGCCCCACGAGCCGCCAAGAATGTTGATAAGTTTGTCACATTGCACAGAGGGGTGGAAAAATCAAATTTTTTGTAAAGTATTTCTTTCAGTTTCATGAATTTGTTCCCTTGTTTTTTTAGAAGCAATATTTTCAAGCATTGCAACAATTTTGGCTTTCCCTGCCACCCCCTTGTACATAAAATGAAGAAGAAAGAGCTTCACTGCCGAACAAGCTAAGGAAGATAGCTTCATCAAAGAAATTTCTAAGTATGAAAACTACTTCGGGCCCGAAGTTCCTCAAACAACTACTTTGGGCGAAAACCTTGCGAAGCAGCGTTGCCGAAGCAGAAATTCTAGCAAGGAGTAAAAAAGAGCTTCGCGCCCGAAGTATTTCTAGCAGTTACTTTAGGCAAAAGTTTTGCAAAGCGGAATTCAAGCAACATTTCAAAAGAACAGCTTTGTCGAAGAAAGACCGTGGACCGAATTAGCTAAGGCAAGAAAACTACTTCGGGCCCGAAGCACTTCAAGTAGCTACTTCAGGTGAGATTTTTGCGAAGCGGTGTTTCCGAAGGAAAAAATACGAAGGAAGAAGAATGAAAACTACTTCACACCCGAAGCACTTCAAAAGGCTACTTCAGGCAAAAGTTTTGCGAAGCCGGATTTGAAGGAGCGCAACATTGAAAAAACTTCGTCGAAAAGCTGCCGAAGCACCCACTTCGGGCCCCTGCGTCAGTGAACCATTTCTACTTAGCCGAAAGTCGTTGTGAAGCATCTGCTTCGGCCATCTTTCATTTGAAGTACTTTCACCCAAAGTAGTAACGGCCATAAAGAATGCAACATCTTTCGAATGTAGGAACGCGCTTCGGTCGAAATAGCCTCGAACCACAGTTTTGAAGAAGGTTCACGACGAAGCATTTTTAAGCTCACCAACGAAGTATCTACTTCGGGCGAAGGGCCTCACCAAAGTAGTTTTGACACATCTTCCAACGAAGCAATAATGAAGAGTCCATCTTGCGAAGGATATATGCTTCAGCCTCCATTGCCCCCGAAGCCATTTTGTGAAGCTTCACCATGCAAAGTGCAAATCAAGGAGAATCTGCTTCGGCACAAGTCCATTGCGAAGCGAAGTTGAAGAACTAGCGAAGCACTTCAAAGGCATGCGCTCCAAGTTGGGTATTTTTCCAATGCGATCAAGTGCCTCATAAATGCATTTTTACGTTCCCATAAAACTAGCTATGCATTTTTGGAAATTGGAAACAAAGTATCAGTCTCTGATGAAGAGCCCAAAAAGCATTGCGGCCACTCGAGTATTGCACCCAGAAGCCAAGGACACTCAGACGGATCATTAATGCAAGTTTCCACGGCTGACCCAGTCATAGTTTCTAGTTTTGGTAGCATATTTGAGAGCTCAGTCACGAGGGCCATGAGAAGCCGACTTCTCAGGTTTCGAGGGTGTACTCCTCCATTTTGTGTAATTATGGCTCAGAGGGTCGGGTCCTCTATAAAAACCCAGGTATTGTAATGTAAAAAAGAGGGGGAACTTTCTGCTAAGAAAGCTGCTCTAACTTGATGTCCTGCGATTAATACTAAAGAGTTTTGGACTATCTTTCTCTCTTGTATGTTGCCTTCTGCATTTATTTCTTTCATCTTCCTTCATTTGCATGCTGTAATTCTAAACTCTAGATTTAGGCGTGTGATTGGGGACAGAACCCTGAAATTTTCTCGAAGGATACATAAGGGAGTAAAATACTGTGTTAGTTTTCTTTTATGCTGCTTGTGGATAGTGTTTCTGCATATTCACCTGTCTTAATCACCGTTACTCTGAACCCTGAATTTCAGAAAAAGGGAAAGGGGAGTCCTGGAACTCGTCCAGAGGATACATAGGAGAATTAATACTGCATTCATTCGGTTTACTCTTGGTGTTCTTTGTTGTTATTCAAACTATTGGCTAGCGATCGTGCTTCCTGTCCTTTCCCACCTTTAAACTACTTGATTTCTTCCCTTATCCCTTTTATTTCTTTCCAGCACCCTTGCTCTGTTTATCTCTTTCCTGCACCCTTATCTTAAAACACCGAAGTAGTTTAGCATAGGAGCCAGCCTTCTCTAGATATTGGCACGAGGGGCATCTCTTCCCTTCGGCCATTCAATGTTGGTCTAGGTCTAGGGCGCATACACTTACCCAAATACTTTCCTGGGCAAATTTTATGACCAACAGGT
>JAQPPZ010006253.1:0-11090 GCA_028583015.1 Wollemia nobilis
ATCTTAAATAATGAAAGCTTAAAACCACATGAAGCAATTACAACAAGAGAACATCACACAACACAATATGTAATGAGGTTCACCAATTTTGGCTACTCCTCAAAAATAGACTGCTTGGACTCCCATCCAAATATAGCCTTTGCAAAGCACCAACTTTACAATCAATTTACCAGCACCCACTGGAAGGAGCACCAACCCCTAATTTATCTACACCAACGAAAAGGAGCACCAACCCCTGATTTACCAGCACCGACTAGAAGGAGCACCAACCCTTGATTCCAAGCATCAACTTGGATTTCTATTTTGAATCTATTTTGACATAAAAATGCCTTCGCTTTTACAAGACCCTCACTAGTCTATTGCTCATCCAATATCTGTTTCAATTCATGAAACACACCCACTCCAATGGTTCTGCTTACCGCACTCTAACAGCCCTGTCTTACGGCTCACTCTTACGACTTTCTTATGGCTCACTCTTACTGCACTCTTACAGCTCTATTTTCCCTCTTTTAGCTGCACTCTCTCAGTCGTGCTCTCTCTGCCCTTTTTTGTAGCACTTCTCCTCTATACGACGACACTTTTCCACTATGAGCAGCAACCTAACTTCTCCATGCAGCAACCCTTTTATAGTTCTCTTCCTTCGCTTCTTACGTCTCTACCTTTATCTCATTTTGCTACGCTTTCTCAGCCATGCTCCTTCTGCAACACTCTCTCTGATGCGCTCTATCTTTCAGCCGCTCTCTCTCTGACGCGCACTGTCTTTCAGCCGCTCTCTTTCTGACGCGCACTGTCTTTCAACCGCTCTCTTTCTGACATGCTCTATTTACTACGCTCTGATAGCCTTCTCTGCTCACTTTTCAATTTTGAGCTACCCTTTCACTTCTGCATGCAACTGCCCTTTTATAATAATATTTTCATCTTGAAACTCAAGTCTTCTGTAACTTCCATAATCCCGCATGCAGCCTATTAATAGCCACTCCTGTAAGTAACTCCTTTCTGACACAATATTCTTACATGCAACCTATTAATAGGTTTGTCTCTTTATTTGGGACTCTCAGTATGGCCATCGCTCGATGAATTTACTCCGTAACGGGCCCTGTAACTACCGTTCTGACTTTAGTTCTCTGTTCTTATTTTAGCTGCATGAATTTATTCTCAGAACTACCTCTGTAACAATCGAGTGGACTTCAGTTTACTGTTCTTATTTTAGCTGCATGTTTTCTTTCTATAACTGCCCCTATAACTATCGTTCTACTCCAGTTAACTTAACTTCGGCTGGGTTCTTCATTTTTGCTTTTCATCATGCAAAAACAATATGTCGCGATATCGCGACATTTCTGCCCCTTTGACTTTTTCTTGGCTGTTGACCGTGAAAACATGACATGTCGCGATATCACGACACTTTCTGCCTCCTTGTCCTTTTCTCAGCTTGCACCCGCGAAAACACAACATGTCGCGATATCACGACACTTTTCGCCTTTGTACTCTCTCTCTCCTCTTCGGGTCGCGAAAACGTGACATGTCGCGATATCGCTATACTTTTTATTTCGTACACTATCTCTTATCTTCGGGTCGCAAAAACACGACATGTCATGATATCACGACACTTTTCAAACTTGCTTTCTCTCTCTTGGTTTAGTCACGAAAATGCGACATGTCGCGATATCGGGACACTTTTCCTCCTTAGCTCTTTTCTTCTATTCGGGTCGCGAAAACCTGAAATGTCATGATATCGTGACACTTTTTCTCTCGAGTTCTTCCTCTTACAATATGTCGCGATATCGCGACACTTTTTCTCTCTCTTAAAACATGTCGCGATATCGTGACAGTTTTTCTCTCTCTTAAAACATGTCGCGATATCGTGACAATTTTTCTCTCTCTTAAAACATGTCGCGATATCGCGACAGTTTTTCTTCCATCTTCTCTCTCTTAAAACATGTCGCGATATCGTGACACTTTTTCTACTTACACTATCTTTCTTCTTCTAGTCACGAAAACGCGACATGTCTCGATATCGCGACACTTTTCTTTGCTTGCACCTTTGCTTCCAATATGTTGTGAAATCGCGACAGCTTTTCCAGCTTTTTCTCTCTCCTCCGATATGTCGCAAAATCGCGATAGCTTTTCCAGATTTTTCTCTCTCCTCCGATATGTCGCGAAATCGTGACAGATTTTCATATTTTTCTCTCTTTCGATATGTCACGAAATCGCAATAGTTTTTCATATTTTTCTCTCTCCTCCGATATGTCGTGAAATCGTGACAGTTTTTCTTGCTCGCCCAACATGTCGCGATATCGCAACAGTTTCTCATGCTTGCTCAACATGTCGCGATATTGTGACAGTTTTCTTACTTGTCTTTTTATTTGAGCTTTTTGCATATGGGCCACTTCGGTCTTCTTGGAAAATCATTGTACATGCTCTGTATGACCTTTGAACTCCTGTCCACTGCATCAACCGATCTCTCTATCTGTGTTGACAACAATGACAATACTTTTGCTGCACCTAGCTCAACAATCTCCCCCTTTGGAATTGTTGGCAACACACGGGCAATATCTCGTAACTCTTCTCCCCCTTTGACAATAATACCAAAGGGCTACTGTAAACTCCCCCTGAGTCCAAGACCACTTCATTTCACACTGTCTTCTGAGCATCAACCCTCTGTTGCTCTCAATCCACCCAGCCAAAAATATGTCTTCAACAAGTTCTGCATCGTTACAGCCGAACTTAGCAATCATCTTCGCCTTTTGCGTTCTCTGCGCACTCTGCTCTTTCTGCGCACTCACTTCGCACACATACACAACACTACCTCAAACCACTACATAAACTGAAAACACACTTTAACAACTATACGATAGTTTCCCGACTGCCTGCCATTCATCCTCAGATAACCAATCAAATACATAGGAGTATTAAAATAAAACTTTAATATTACTCCCCCTAAGGATGTGCCACCTGGAGTGGCTTAGTGCAATAACGGAGTAGTCTCCTTCAGTCCAAGGAGACACGATTCCCTTTCTTTTGTATTTCTCCAGACTTTCTTGAACTTGGGCTTGAGTTTTTCAACTACATCCCTATTTTGCACCTTTTTGTGAATTTGAACATTTCTCTTGCGTGGTTGTCTCTTGTGCATCCTTGATGGATAATTATTTTCCTGTCTGTATTGCACATGATATGTTCCCTGTCTATGTTGCACTCTTTGTGTCTGATGGAATCTGTGGTCTTGCCTTAGATTAGATGCAGAGGTGCTTGGACAAAACCTTGCTATGTGCCCATGACCATTACATTTAAAACATTGCACGTGGTGTTCACTCAGAAGAGTAGATGTATTTCTACCAGCATAACTCCTTGATTTATTATTCAATCCACAATAAATTGCCTAGTGGCCATAATGGCTGCATCTAAAACAATAGCCGTTAAAAGCATTATTATGAAAAAAGTGAGAGTGAGAGAACCTCTTTTGTGGTGGTTGCTTTGCTGTAGATCTTCTTTGATATTTTATTCCTTTTGAAGATTTAGCTTTAGACTTTTCTTTCTTCTTTCCTTCATTAGTGAACTTCTTCTTCTCTACAATTTTGGAAGATGATGGTTGTTCAACTTCATATCCAAGACCAAGCTTGTCCATGGAGCTTCTTTGTTGCTTTATCATTTTATCTAACTCTGTGCTCTTATCAAATTTGAGATTTATATTGGCCTCTTTTAGTTGTTTCTTCAATAACACAATTTCTTCTTCTCGTTTGCAGCAAACAATCTCTTTCTCATTGATCTGTGACCAGAGGGTTTCTTCAATCCTTTTGGACTCTTCTACTTGCAGCTTTAGATCAGCAATAACTTTGTTAGATTCCTCTTCACGTTTGCTACATACATCGACTTCATCATCTATGTGTGTCTTCAAGGCTTCTTCTATTTTCTTGGCCTTTTGAACCTGTAAGAAGAGATCTTCAATCTCATCCCCATATTCTTCCAATTTCTTGGACAGTATTTTGTTCTTTTTCTTTTCTATCCTCAATTCTTCAAGTGCAGCGATCAACTCACCTCTTAGATTTACTTTAGCCTCAGCCTCAAGGTTTTCATCACTTTCTTGTTCTTCTTCTGTATTTTCTTCTTCGAATGCCATGAACAGAGTTTCACCTGTTTCTTCTTCAGAATCCTCACCGGATCTGTCTTCAGAGGAGCTGACATTCTTGGATATGAAACTTTTCTTCTTGAAGTTGCCCTTTCTGAAATTCATCTTTTTCTTCCAGTCACTTCTTTCTCGGTGTGTTTCTTCATCACTTTCGTTCTCCTTGTTAAGCGGACATCTAGCTGCAACATGCCCAACGCCTCCACAACTGAAACATTTAAATGGTAGCTTTCCTCTGTATTTTCCTTGTCCCCTTTTTAGTTTTCGGACAAAGTTTGCTTCCATCTCATCTGATGTCTCTTCATCTTCGGATTCTTGTTTTGCTTTCGTATTTTTGTGGGCTTTAAAAGTAGCTTCTCTGTCTGTGGGATCAGACTTTCCTATTCTCATCTCATACGCAGTCAACGAACCATGCATCTCATCCATACTAAACGTATTTAGATCTTTGGCTTCTTCTATAGCTGATACTTTAGAATCAAATATTTTGGGAAGAGATCTTAATACCTTTTTTATGATTGTAGAGTCTTCGATTTTCTCGTCGAGTCCTCTAATGGCATTAATGACTTCATTTACTCTCAGCATATATGCCGCTATGTTCTCATCGTCATTCATCTTTAACACTTCGTACTGAGTTCGATGAGTTTACAACTTGGCCTCCTTGATCTTATTGTCTCCTTCATGAATGCTCTTCAATTTGTCCCAAATTTCTTTTGCCATTTTATAGCTCATGATCTTTACCAGTTCACTGTTTGCTACACCGCACATGATAGCATTCTTTGCCTTTGAGTCATTCTCAAACTGTTTCTTATCGACAGCATCGGTTGGAGGAGTGGTGGGTATTGTGTATCCACTTTCTACTGAGTCCCATATGTCGTATCCCAACACACATAGATATGTCTGCATCCTAATTTTCCAGAACGCATAATTAGTTCCATCAAATAATGGAGCTTTGTTTGATGAGAATCCTTCACCAACTACCATTGTGTCACTTCCCAGATCACCTTAGTCGATTGAGCTTGTTCAGGAACTTAGCTCTGATACCAATTTTTAGTCTTACAATGGCACTGAGAGGGGGGGGTGAATCAGTGTAGCTTTTTTAAAACTTAAATCTACAACTCTTAAATATTAAATAACGAAAGCTTAAAACCACATGCAATAATTACAACAAGAGAACATCACTCAACACAATATGTAACAAGTTTCACCAGTTTTGGCTACTCCTCAAAAATAGACTGCTTGGACTCCCATCCAAATCCAGCATTTGCAAAGCACCAACTTTACAATCAATTTACCAGCACCCACTTGAAGGAGCACCAACCCCTAATTTATCTGCACCAACAGAAAGGAGCACCAACCCCTGATTTACCAGCACCGACTGGAAGGAGCACTAACCCCTGATTCCAAGCACCAACTTGGATTTCTATTTTGAATCTATTCTGACATAAAAATGCCTTCGCTTTTACAAGACCCTCACTGGTCTATTGCTCATCCAATCTCTGTTTCAATTCATGAAACACACCCAATCCAATGGTTCTGCTTACCGCACTCTAACATCCCTGTATTACGGCTCACTCTTATGGATTTCTTACGGCTCACTCTTACTGCACTCTTATAGCTCTGTTTTCCCTATTTTAGCTGCGCTCTCTCAGACGCGCTCTTTATGCCCTTTTTTGCAGCACTACTCCTCTATACGGTGACACTTTTCCACTATGAGCAGCAACCTAACTTCTCCACGCAACGACCCTTTTATTGTTCTCTTCCTTCGCTTCTTATGTCTCTACCTTTATCTCATTTTGTTGTGCTTTCTTAGCCATGCTCCTTCTGCCACACTCTCTCTAACGCGCTCTGTCTTTCAGCCGCTCTCTCTCGACATGCACTGTCTTTCAGCCGCTCTCTTTCTAACATGCACTGTCTTTTAGCCACTCTCTTTCTGACACACTCTATTTACTACGCTCTGACAGCCTTCTCTTCTCACTTTTCAATTCTGAGCTACCCTTTCACTTCTGCACGCAACTGCCCTTTTATAATAATATTTTCATCTTGAAACTCAAGTCTTCTATAACTTCCATAATCTCGCATGTAGCCTATTAATAGCCACTCCTGTAAGTAACTCCTTTTGACACAATATTCTTACACGTAACCTATTAATAGGTTTTTCTCTTTATTTGAGACTCAGTATGGCCACCGCTTGACGAATTTACTCCGTAACGGGCCCTATAACTACCGTTCTGACTTTAGTTCTTTGTTCTTATTTTAGCTACATGAATTTATTCTGTAACTGCCTCTGTAATAGTCGAACGGACTTCAGTTTACTGTTCTTATTTTAGCTGCATGTTTTCTTTCTGTAACTGCCCCTGTAACTGTCGTTCTACTCTAGTTAACTTAACTTTGGTTGGGTTCTTCATTTTTGCTTTTCATCACGCAAAAACAATATGTCATGATATCGCGACATTTCTGCCCCTTTGACTTTTTCTTGGCTGTTGACCGCAAAAATAAGACATGTCACGATATTGCGACACTTTCTGCCTCCTTGTCCTTTTCTCAGCTTACACCTACGAAAACACAACATGTTGCGATATCGCGACACTTTTCGCCTTCGTACTCTCTCTCTCCTCTTCGGGTCGCGAAAACGCGACATGTCGCGATATCGCGACACTTTTTCCTCCGTACACTATCTCTTCTCTTCGGGTCACAAAAACGCGACATGTCGCGATATCGCGACACTTTTCAAACTTGCTTTCTCTCTCCTGCTTTAGTCGCGAAAATGCAACATGTCCCGATATCGCGACACTTTTCCTCCTTAGCTCTTTTCTTCTCTTCGAGTCACAAAAATCCGAGATGTCATGATATCGCGACACTTTTTCTCTCGAGCTCTTCCTCTTATAATATGTCGCGATATCACGACAGTTTTTCTCTCTCTTAAAACATGTCGCGATATCACGACAGTTTTTCTCTCTCTTAAAACATGTCACGATATCATGACAGTTTTTCTCTCTTAAAACATGTCGCAATATCACGACAGTTTTTCTTCCATCTTCTCTCTCTTAAAACATGTCGCGATATCGCGTCAGTTTTTCTACTTACACTATCTTTCTTCTTCTAGTCGCGAAAAAGCGACATGTCGCGATATCGTGACACTTTTCTTTGCTTGCACCTTTGCTTCCAATATGTCACGAAATCGTGATAGCTTTTCCAGCTTTTTCTCTCTCCTTCGATATGTCGCGAAATCACGACAACTTTTCCAACTTTTTCTCTCTCCTCCGATATGTCGCAAAATCATGACAGATTTTCATCTTTTTCTCTCTCTTTCGATATGTCGCGAAATCGTGATAGTTTTTCATATTTTTATCTCTCCTCTGATATGTCACGAAATCGCGACAGTTTTTCTTGCTCGCCCAACATGTCGCGATATCGCGACAGTTTCTCATGCTTGCTCAACATATCGCGATATTGCGACAGTTTTCTTACTTGTCTTTTTCTTTGAGCTTTTTGCATATGGGCCACTTCGGTCTTCTTGGAAAATTATTGTACATGCTCTGTATGACCTCTGAACTCGTGTCCACTGCATCAACCGATCTCTTTGTAGCACCAAAAGGTAATTCACAATCCCCTCCTCAAATTGAAGAGCCTACACCTAAGCAACAATATGAGGTAATTGCACCTATAATGGATTTTATTTTAATAAATCCTACAGAAAATGTTGAACCATTAGCAATGAGATTAGGTGCAGATGATATGGATGTTAGTCAGACCCCTTAGTAGGGCAGAAAAACTATGGGGATGGATGAACAACAACATTCTCAAGAGAATTTTGGAATTGGGGATGTTTTTGAGCCTAAAAACGAAGCTTCTGAGCCATCTGCATAAGTTTTGGGACATTTCGAAGATGCACACTCTCATTTTGAAGAAGCTTAGAAACGAACTGGAAGTCTGACTAAATGTCCATTTGATAGCCCACAATAGTAGGGAAAGCAAACACCACCTAAGGCAAAGGCCACATATGCTCAGAGGGATGCAACACAAGTAAGTATGAATCTATATCCAAATTCTAAATAAAATTTTCCATCGATTGTACATAAAGTTGAAACAACAAAAATTGGGGTGCAAGTAGATTTGCTGCCAAAGACCCAACCGATAGTTAGGCCCCCAAAAACAATTCCATTGGTGAAGTATAATGAGGATATTACACACTGGGTATTGAGGTGTCAAAAATTAGAAGCCCATGTTGAAGCTTTGAAACCATTGGAGAAGTAGGTTGAATCTAAAACTACATAAGTGAACAGGTTACAGGAAAAGGTACAGTATCCCTACCAAGCTGTAGAGTACTTAGTACAATGTAGGAGGCCATATATATTTTACAATCTGATCTTGAAGGAGAAGTACCTTCATTGGTAGATAATGAGGATTCACTCTAATATCTCCTATGACTTAGACACTGCTAAGGAGTTTTTAGATGCTTACCTACACAGTCTAGAAGAACAAAAGAACTTAATGTGTGAACTATTCCTGCATAAGTTCTTCATGGCAGAAGATGTGACATTCTTGCCTCATATATTTACAGGGGATATACAACCGAGGTCTTTTGTGTCAACCCTACAAAATCAGATATACTAGAACCAGGAAAAGAGGTGAAATAAAGATATTGAGTTGAAATCTAAGTTGTTGATAAGGCATATCTAGCCAAATCATAGGATTCCCACCAATCAACATTTTACTATGATGAATAAATAAAAAATTAGATTTATTTATCTAAATAATCTTAAGGATTGTATGATTGGTTTCTAGAGATTCTATGTAGGAAATTTTACAAATGCTTTATCAACCTGTAAGGACAGGTGGGCAGAATTTCCAATGTCACTTTGGAAAAGGGAGCCCATCTCACCAAACAACCTGTTATGGTCTAGAAGAAGAGCAGAGGGTGTAATGCAAACCATCCTAACATTGAAACATCAATGGATAGGTCTGAGGTACATATTTCCTACCATCATAACCCCTATACCTTATTATTTTGATAGTGATCCTTAACCAGATGAACAGTTCTAGGATTGTCTCACATAGCTACAAAAGAGCAGAGGATACTATACAGGGGATGTATTGTTTTTGGGGAGTTGGAACCAAGAAATGGATCTATGTGCCTCTATAGCCCTATAGAATGCATGAGGGCATGCATTAGAATAGGTTGGGGGAAATGATGAGGCCAGGAATTACCTCATTCATGACATATTTTGGGTTATTACAAACTACCATATAAACCTTATGTGATGTTGTTTTATGCTAATTAGATGGTTTTAATGCATTATATATTAATGTTTGCATGATTAAACTGTATAGGAGCATATTACTCTATTTTGACTATTTTCTGCATTTTTGCATTGTTTTAGTTTGATTATTTAGTAAATAAAATGTGCATTTCAAATAGCAAAATGTTGTATGTTGATGTCTATCACTTCACAATGATGTTTGAATGTTTTTCCCACCCTTCAATTGGTTTGAAATCCAAATTGGTGCCAAATTCCTAAAACTATACAGAAACTGGAAAATGTAAAATGACAGCCATACAAATTCCATCCAGTTGTCAATAAATAGCATGGCCTGGAATTTGTCAGCATGAGCATGCAAAACTGATTGGAACCGACTTATAAGGGATAGGTAATATGTCCTATCTAGTTAGAACTACATTGTCGGTCATTTTTATTGCAGCTAGCGTAAAGTATATTTCACTATCAGATATTTCGAAGAAGCTCCAGAATGAAAGGGAAAAAGCTAGTTTTAGCCCAAACAAGGAGGATAGCACCCAATTCAATCGAGTAAAGGTATTTTGAGATGGGGATAGGTGTAAAAGACTACTTCCAACATTTTCCACCTCATTTTCATCATTGTGGATGCATCAAAGGACCAATGAGCATTCACTACAACAGTTTTGTCCTGAATTAGACTATGTTAGTTTTAGAGCCAATAGGAAATCACTGATAAACAACAACACAACCAATATTGAGCACGAGGTATATGTAATAGAATAGTATAAATAATTGAGCTCCCTTATTGGTTGACCTAATAGAAAATAGTAGAATCAGATAGGAATTATAGTGGATAGCAAAGTGTTATTCTGTGAGCATTGTAACATGTTTTAACAATCAATAAAGTGCAACCTTTTTGGTCATCCTTTGTTCATGAGTAAGTGTGAGTTCTAAGTAGTTAGTAGTACTTCCTTAACTTCTTCTGGATAATAAATCAAGTGCCACTTTCAGGCCTAGAATGAGGGCTAATTGATGACAAGTTTTTCTAATAACTTTGTTGCATCAGGTTTAACAGAATGCTTGTCAATTCTCATTTCTTTTTGATTGAATGTACTAACCCCTATTTTGAGTGAATGTAATGATTTCATGTTTTCAATTGTGATTTTATGCAACATGTGTGTGTGTCAGCTAACAAGTAGCATAGACTTGTAGTTTACCTATTTTTTTGTTCTTGCAATTTGATGAATAACATAAATTTGCAGTTATTCTATTTTCCCCTGTTTTACCTATTTTAGCAAAGTTACCAAGTTTTCAGCAACTTTATTTTATTATAATCCATTGCAATAGAATCCTGAAAACCTCTCACAATAAGACATTGGTAGTTTTTTTAGCATATGTATTTCTTTTTCAAGCATCATTTCAATTTTGTCATTTCAATTCTACAAGTGTAAACTAGGTTTCAATTCAACAACATTTACATTTCTGCAATTTCATTTCTTGCAATTGTAGTTAGATTTCAATTTTAGGTCTTAGAAGTAGTTTTCAATTATTACAAATAGATTGTTTCAATTTATTCTCAATAGAATTATAAGTGACCTAAACCCCCCAAAAAAATGGTTTCACCAGTAAAACCTGTTGTCTAAATGAGTTGATCTCCAACCTGCTTGAACCTTCTTTCGTATATGGCCTTGGAAACCACCTTGGATTGACAAATCATAAATATTAAATGATGA
>JAQPPZ010006255.1:0-11313 GCA_028583015.1 Wollemia nobilis
TAAACTACAGTTGATAGCCACGACGAGCAATCAAGTAGGCTTGCCCTCAAAATACAAGGGCTATGGGCATGATCCTCCTTGTCAAATTGATGATCAAGGGTCACTTCAGTGTCCTCTGATATGTTTGGTGGTTGAATTGTTGAATAGAACCTCTATTTTACCGAATTAGCATTTCTTGGCTCTCCTAGGCTCCTAAGACCTCCATGGAAAATTGATGTTTGGGTGAATAGAAAAGTAGCCTTCTCAATGCATGAACTCAATATGCAATTCAACAAGGCTTCGCTACTCTCTTGATCAATAAACTCTCTATATTCATCCTCAATTTAGAGGGGTATTTATATTGAGATATTCAAAGGAATAATGCAAGCAAGCAAATTTTATTGATTTGAAAAGATATATATATATATATATATATATATATATATATATATATACAATGCTATGGTTGGTTGGATAATAAACCAACCAACCTCCAACGGTTTGGGAGGAGCGCTAACTAGTGTATAATAAACAATTTTTTATCATTAATGTGATATCCTCCAAACTATAGCCATGAGATAGGCTATGTATACTAACATCCCCCCTTATTACATTAATTGCAAAATGTAGAGAGATTTGCGAAATACTTTGAACTTGACTCGTGCAAGTGCTTTGGTGAAAATGTCTACAACTTGCTCTTCAGTAGGAATGTATTGGAGCTATAAATGATGCTTTGGAACTTCATCTCAAATGAAATGACATTTTGTGTCATTTTTTTTGGTACGATCATGAAAAATGGGATTCTTGACAAGGTTTAAAACATCTTGATTGTCACAAAAAAAATGTAGTGGAAGATTCTTTGGAAGGCCCATATTTGTAAGAATGTGATGTAGCCATATTATCTCACAGAATGATCCATTGGTTGCATGATATTCTGATTTTGCAGAAGAAATAGCAACCACCTGTTGCTTTTTGCTATGCCAAGAGACAAGACCAGAACCAAGATGAAAGATATATCAAGAAATTGATTTTCGGTCATCAATGGATCCAGCATAGTCAAAGTCTGTGTATCCTTGTAGATACAACTTGTTATTCTTTTTGTATTCCAAGCCAAAATTTGTTGTACTATGGACATAATGTAGAACTCTTTTTTTTGCTTTCCAATGACTTACTTTGGGTTCCTGCATGAACCGTGAAAGATACCCCATAGCAAAACTAATATCATGCCTGGTATTAGTTAGGTATAAAAGACTCCTGATCAGTTGATGATAGAGAGTGCCATATACTTATGAAGATTGATCATATCTTGACAACTTAAATCCTGCTTCCATGGGAGTAGCTTTTGACTTACAGTCAGTCATGCAATATTTCTCAATAAAAGTCTTGACATATTTCTTCTATGTAAATATGATATGATGATTTTTTTTGAGTTACTTCTAAACCAAGATAGTAGTGCAGAAGTCCCAAATTTGTCATTTAAAAATATGATTCGATATCACTTTTCATTGTATCAATCATACTTTCTAAACTACTTGTCATGATCAAATCATATACATATAGCACCAGAATCACTATGTCAAAACCATTGTTCTTTATATAGATATTTGCATCTGACGGACTGTTGAAATCCATGTTGTAATAGGTGACTATAAATTTTAATGTACCAAGCTTGAGGAGCTTGTTTTAGCCCATACATGGATTTGATTAACTTGTAAACTTTATGTTATTGTCCTTTGACAACAAATCCTTTAGGTTGAGTCATGTATATTTCTTCTTGTAGATCACCATTAAGAAAGGTACTTTTTACATCCATCTGATGTAACTTCCATTCAAATTGAGCTGCCATAGAACATAATACTCTGATGGTATTCATTTTTGCAGTAGGAGTGAATTTCTCTTTATAATCTATGCCTTCTTTCTAAGCATAGCCCTTTGCAACCAGATGGACTTTATGCTTATCAATTGTACCATATGCCTTATACTTTACTTTGAATACCCATTTACAACCGATGGGTTTCTTTCCTGAAGGCAGATTTACTAGCTTCCAAGTGTGATTTTTCATGAGAGATGTATTCTCTACTTCCATAGCAATTTTCCATTGAGGCTTACAAGTTGTGGGTTTATTTTCATACAACGTTATCAGATAAATGCTTTCATCCTCAATATCCATTTCTCTATATCTTTTTGCATCTACGGATAGTTCATCAAACTGGTGATAAAGTTCATTAAATTATAAATATGATTCTTATGCCTTCTTCTACTGAGTGATACTATGTGTACATGGTCGATCTAGAGTCATATCTAAAAGTGAGGTCAATTTATAATATATCAAAGTTCTGGTATACCATTTTGGAATCTTCTTCTGAGGGGGTGAAGCCTCTTGCTTAGGCTCATCATCCTCATGATATACTACTATAGAGGTAGTGTTTGATGTGAAATCTTCATCAAACACTACATATCTACTTATATGTATTTTTTTGGTTATAGGATGGATCAAGCGATATCCCTTTGAATGCTCATCATAAAAAAGAAAGATACATTGCAAGGTTTTCTCATATAACTTCTTCTTTCTTTTTTTTGGAACATGCATGAAGGCTTTACATCCAAACACTCTTAGATGAGAAATGGAGGGTTTCTTACCACTCCATGCTTCTTGTGGAGTTTTGCCTTGTAGAGCCCTTGTGGGTGCTCTATACAGGAGATATGATGTTGTATTGACTGCCTCTGCCCAATGTTGATCTTCAATATTTGCTCCTTTTATCATACATCGAACAATTTCCATAAAGGAGTGATTTATCCTCTCAAAAATACCACTTTGTTGTGGTGTATAAGTTGTTGTCAATTATTGTTTTATCCCATGTTCCTTTAGGAATGATGAAAACTCTTTGGAAGTATATTCTCCCCCTCAATTTGAGCGAAGGATTTTTATGAAACATCCACACTCTTTTTCTATAAGTTTCTTGAATTGTTGAAAGTATGAAAATGCCTCTGATTTCAATTGGAGGAAGAAAACCCACATATTTTGGGAGTAATCATCAAAGAATAATTGAAGGTACTTCTTGCCACCATAATTTATTGGCATAGGACCACACAGATTGATGTGTACCAACTCCAAAGGTTTCTTAGCTCTAGATGAACTAGATTCAAAATGTACTCGGTGTTGCTTCCCTAATAAACAATCTAAGAAAATGAGTAAGATGGAGGAGAGATGAGGAAGTCCTCTCACCATTTCATATTTGCTCAATTCGAGCAAATACCCTGAACTGAGATATCCATATCTTCTATGCCAGAGATAAGTGGCTTCCTTTGTAGTTGCAGCCATAGCAACATGAGGAGTTGAAAGAGCATCGATAATGAACAATCCATGCTTGTAGGAACTGATTGCAATATGTTTACCTTTTCGGGTTATAAAACATCTCTTCCTAACTTTTACAACTCATAACACAACATCCATTTTTCTATCCAACATCCAAGGAATAGACAACAAATTATTTGCTAATCTAGGGACATAGAGAACCCTCTCTATCTGACATTTACCATCTGAGAGAGTGACAAAAACATTCCCTTATCCTTTTACTTGGTATACTTGATCGTCGGCAATGGTGACTGGCTTTTGCTCTTTCTCTTCAAATTTTTTAAACCATTATTTGTCTCCATTCATGTGCTTACTAGCTCCTGAATCAATGTACCATACATCATCTATCTAGGAAGATGAAATATGGGTCATGAACACCTTGTGTGCTCTTTCAGAATCAGAATATGAATTGCAAACCATAGCTCTGATGAGTGGTCTGCACTGTAAACTACAGTTGATAGCCACGACGAGTAATCAAGTAGGCTTGCCCTCAAAATACAAGGGGTATGGGCTTGATCCTCCTTGTCAAATTGATGATCAAGGGTCACTTCAGTGTCCTCTGATAGGTTTGGTGCTTGAATTGTTGAATAGAACCTCTATTTTACCGAATTAGCATTTCTTGGCTCTCCTAGGCTCCTAAGACCTCCATGGAAAATTGATGTTTGGGTGAATAGAAAAGTAGCCTTCTCAATGCATGAACTCAATATGCAATTCGACAAGGCTTCGCTGCTCTCTTGATCAATAAACTCTCTATATTCATCCTCAATTTAGAGGGGTATTTATATTGAGATATTCAAAGGAATAATGCAAGCAAGCAAAGTTTATTGATTTGAAAAGATATATATATATACAATGCTATGGTTGGTTGGATAATAAACCAACCAACCTCCAACGGTTTGGGAGGAGCGCTAACTAGTGTATAATAAACAATTTTTTATCATTAATGTGATATCCTCCAAACTATAGCCATGAGATAGGCTATGTATGCTAACATCCCCCCTTATTACATTAATTGCAAAATGCAGAGAGATTTACGAAATACTTTGAACTTGACTCGTGCAAGTGCTTTGGTGAAAATGTCTACAACTTGCTCTTCAATAGGAATGTATTGGAGCTATATATGATGCTTTGGAACTTCATCTCGAATGAAATGACATTTTGTGTCATTTTTTTTGGTACGATCATGAAAAATGGGATTCTTGACAAGGTTTAAAACATCTTGATTGTCACAAAAAAAATGTAGTGGAAGATTCTTTGGAAGGCCCATATTTGTAAGAATGTGATGTAGCCATATTATCTCACAGACTGATCCATTGGTTGCATGATATTCTGATTTTTCAGAAGAAATAGCAACCACCTGTTGCTTTTTGCTATGCCAAGAGACAAGACCAGAACCAAGATGAAAGATATATCAAGAAATTGATTTTCGGTCATCAATGGATCCAACATAGTCAAAGTCCGTGTGTCCTTGTAGATACAACTTGTTATTCTTTTTGTATTCCAAGCCAAAATTTGTTGTACTATGGACATAATGTAGAACTCTTTTTTTTGCTTTCCAATGACTTACTTTGGGTTCCTGCATGAACCGTGAAAGATACCCCATAGCAAAACTAATATCAGGCTTGGTATTAGTTAGGTATAAAAGACTCCCAATCAGTTGATGATAGAGAGTGCCATCTACCTATGAAGATTGATCATATCTTGACAACTTAAATCCTGCTTCCATGGGAGTAGATTTTGACTTACAGTCAGTCATGCAATATTTCTCAATAAAAGTCTTGACATATTTCTTCTATGTAAATATGATATGATGATTTTTTTTGAGTTACTTCTAAACCAAGATAGTAGTGCAGAAGTCCCAAATTTGTCATTTAAAAATATGATTCGATATCACTTTTCACTATATCAATCATTCTTTCTGAACTACCTATTATGATTAAGTCATATACATATAGCACCAAAATCACTATATCAAAACCATTGTTCTTTATATAGATATTTGCATCTGACGGACTGTTGAAATCCATGTTGTAATAGGTGACTATAAATTTTAATGTACCAAGCTTGAGGAGCTTGTTTTAGCCCATACATGGATTTGATTAACTTGTAAACTTTATGTTATTGTCCTTTGACAACAAATCCTTTAGGTTGAGTCATGTATACTTCTTCTTGTAGATCACCATTAAGAAAGGTACTTTTTACATCCATCTGATGTAACTTCCATTCAAACTGAGCTGCCATAGAACACAATACTCTAATGGTATTCATTTTTGCAGTAGGAGCGAATTTCTCTTCATAATCTATGCCTTCTTTCTAAGCATAGCCCTTTGCAACCAGACAGACTTTATTCTTATCAATTGTACCATCTACCTTATACTTTACTTTGAATACCCATTTACAACCGATGGGTTTCTTTCCTGAAGGCAGATTTACTAGCTTCCAAGTGTGATTTTTCATGAGAGATGTATGCTCTACTTCCATAGCAACTTTCCATTGAGGCTTACCCCAGTAGTTGTGGGTTCATTTTCATACAACGCTATCAGATAAATGCTTTCATCCTCAATATCCATTTCTCTATATTTTTTTGCATCTACGGATAGTTCATCAAACTGGTGATAAAGTTCATCAACTTATAAATATGATTCTTATGCCTTCTTCTACTGAGTGATACTGTGTGTACATGGTCGATCTAGAGTCATATCTAAAAGTGAGGTCAATTTAGAATATATCAAAGTTCTGGTATACCATTTTGGAATCTTCTTCTGAGGGGGTGAAGCCTCTTGCTTAGGCTCATCATCCTCATGATATACTACTATAGAGGTAGTGTTTGATGTGAAATCTTCATCAAACACTACATATCTACTTATATGTATTTTTTTGGTTATAGGATCGATCAAGCGATATCCCTTTGAATGCTCATCATAAAAAAGAAAGATACATTGCAAGGTTTTCTCATATAACTTCTTCTTTATTTGTTTTGGAACATGCATGAAGGCTTTACATCCAAACACTCATAGATGAGAAATGGAGGGTTTCTTACCACTCCATGCTTCTTGTGGAGTTTTGCCTTGTAGAGCCCTTGTGGGTGCTCTATACAGGAGATATGATGTTGTATTGACTGCCTCTGCCCAATGTTGATCTTCAATATTTGCTCCTTTTATCATACATCGAACAATTTCCATAATGGAGTGATTTCTTCTCTCAAAAATACCACTTTGTTGTGGTGTATAAGTTGTTGTCAATTATTGTTTTATCCCATGTTCCTTTAGGAATGATGAAAACTCTTTGGAAGTATATTCTCCCCCTCAATTTGAGCGAAGGATTTTTATGAAACATCCACACTCTTTTTCTATAAGTTTCTTGAATTGTTGAAAGTATGAAAATGCCTCTGATTTCAATTGGAGGAAGAAAACCCACATATTTTGGGAGTAATCATCAAAGAATAATTGAAGGTACTTCTTGCCACCATAATTTATTGGCATAGGACCACACAGATTGATGTGTACCAACTCCAAAGGTTTCTTAGCTCTAGATGAACTAGATTCAAAATGTACTCGGTGTTGCTTCCCTAATAAACAATCTAAGAAAATGAGTAAGATGGAGGAGAGATGAGGAAGTCCTCTCACCATTTCATATTTGCTCAATTCGAGCAAATACCCTGAACTGAGATATCCATATCTTCTATGCCAGAGATAAGTGGCTTCCTTTGTAGTTGCAGCCATAGCAACATGAGGAGTTGAAAGAGCATCGATAATGAACAATCCATGCTTGTAGGAACCGATTGCAATATGTTTACCTTTTCGGGTTATAAAACATCTCTTCCTAACTTTTACAACTCATAACACAACATCCATTTTTCTATCCAACATCCAAGGAATAGACAACAAATTATTTGCTAATCTGGGGACATAGAGAACCCTCTCTATCCGACATTTACCATCCGAGAGAGTGACAAAAACATTCCCTTCTCCCTTTACTTGGTATACTTGATCGTCGGCAATGGTGACTGGCTTTTCCTCTTTCTCTTCAAATTTTTCAAACCATTATTTGTCTCCATTCATGTGCTTACTAGCTCCTGAATCAATGTACCATACATCATCTATCTAGGAAGATGAAATATGGGTCATGAACACCTTGTGTGCTCTTTCAGAGTCAGAATATGAATTGCAAACCATAGCTCTGATGAGTGGTCTACACTATAAACTACAGTTGATAGCCACGACGAGCAATCAAGTAGGCTTGCCCTCAAAATACAAGGGCTATGGGCTTGATCCTCCTTGTCAAATTGATGATCAAGGGTCACTTCAGTGTCCTCTGATAGGTTTGGTGGTTGAATTGTTGAATAGAACCTCTATTTTACCGAATTAGCATTTCTTGGCTCTCCTAGGCTCCTAAGACCTCCATGGAAAATTGATGTTTGGGTGAATAGAAAAGTAGCCTTCTCAATGCATGAACTCAATATGCAATTCGACAAGGCTTCGCTGCTCTCTTGATCAATAAACTCTCTATATTCATCCTCAATTTAGAGGGGTATTTATATTGAGATATTCAAAGGAATAATGCAAGCAAGCAAAGTTTATTGATTTGAAAAGAATATATATATATATATATATATATATATATATATATATATATATATACAATGCTATGGTTGGTTGGATAACCAACCAACCAACCTCCAACGGTTTGGGAGGAGCGCTAACTAGTGCATAATAAACAATTTTTTATCATTAATGTGATATCCTCCAAACTATAGCCATGAGATAGGCTATGTATGCTAACATCCCCCCTTATTACATTAATTGCAAAATGCAGAGAGATTTACGAAATACTTTGAACTTGACTCGTGCAAGTGCTTTGGTGAAAATGTCTACAACTTGCTCTTCAGTAGGAATGTATTGGAGCTATATATGATGCTTTGGAACTTCATCTCGAATGAAATGACATTTTGTGTCATTTTTTTTGGTACGATCATGAAAAATGGGATTCTTGACAAGGTTTAAAACATCTTGATTGTCACAAAAAAAATGTAGTGGAAGATTCTTTGGAAGGCCCATATTTGTAAGAATGTGATGTAGCCATATTATCTCACAGAATGATCCATTGGTTGCATGATATTCTGATTTTGCAGAAGAAATAGCAACCACCTGTTGCTTTTTGCTATGCCAAGAGACAAGACCAGAACCAAGATGAAAGATATATCAAGAAATTGATTTTCGGTCATCAATGGATCCAGCATAGTCAAAGTCCGTGTATCCTTGTAGATACAACTTGTTATTCTTTTTGTATTCCAAGCCAAAATTTGTTGTACTATGGACATAATGTAGAACTCTTTTTTTTGCTTTCCAATGACTTACTTTGGGTTCCTGCATGAACCGTGAAAGATACCCCATAGCAAAACTAATATCAGGCCTGGTATTAGTTAGGTATAAAAGACTCCCGATCAGTTGATGATAGAGAGTGCCATCTACCTATGAAGATTGATCATATCTTGACAACTTAAATCCTGCTTCCATGGGAGTAGATTTTGACTTACAGTCAGTCATGCAATATTTCTCAATAAAAGTCTTGACATATTTCTTCTATGTAAATATGATATGATGATTTTTTTTGAGTTACTTCTAAACCAAGATAGTAGTGCAGAAGTCCCAAATCTGTCATTTAAAAATATGATTCGATATCGTTTTCACTGTATCAATCATACTTTATGAACTACCTATTATGATCAAATCATATACATATAGCACCAGAATCACTATGTCAAAACCATTGTTCTTTATATAGATATTTGCATCTGACGGACTGTTGAAATCCATGTTGTAATAGGTGACTATAAATTTTAATGTACCAAGCTTGAGGAGCTTGTTTTAGCCCATACAAGGATTTGATTAACTTGTAAACTTTATGTTATTGTCCTTTGACAACAAATCCTTTAGGTTGAGTCATGTATACTTCTTCTTGTAGATCACCATTAAGAAAGGTACTTTTTACATCCATCTGATGTAACTTCCATTCAAACTGAGCTGCCATAGAACACAATACTCTGATGGTATTCATTTTTGCAGTAGGAGCGAATTTCTCTTCATAATCTATGCCTTCTTTCTAAGCATAGCCCTTTGCAACCAGATGGACTTTATGCTTATCAATTGTACCATATGCCTTATACTTTACTTTGAATACCCATTTACAACCGATGGGTTTCTTTCCTGAAGGCAGATTTACTAGCTTCCAAGTGTGATTTTTCATGAGAGATGTATGCTCTGCTTCCATAGCAACCTTCCATTGAGGCTTACTAAGAGCTTCCTGAGTAGTTGTGGGTTCATTTTCATACAACCCTATCAGATAAATGCTTTCATCCTCAATATCCATTTCTCTATATTTTTTTGCATCTACGGATAGTTCATCAAACTGGTGATAAAGTTCATTAAATTATAAATATGATGCTTATGCCTTCTTCTACTGAGTGATACTATGTGTACATGGTCGATCTAGAGTCATATCTAAAAGTGAGGTCAATTTATAATATATCAAAGTTCTGGTATACCATTTTGGAATCTTCTTCTGAGGGGGTGAAGCCTCTTGCTTAGGCTCATCATCCTCATGATATACTACTATAGAGGTAGTGTTTGATGTGAAATCTTCATCAAACACTACATATCTACTTATATGTATTTTTTTGGTTATAGGATCGATCAAGTGATATCCCTTTGAATGCTCATCATAAAAAAGAAAGATACATTGCAAGGTTTTCTCATATAACTTCTTCTTTCTTTTTTTTGGAACATGCATGAAGGCTTTACATCCAAACACTCATAGATGAGAAATGGAGGGTTTCTTACCACTCCATGCTTCTTGTGGAGTTTTGCCTTGTAGAGCCCTTGTGGGTGCTCTATACAGGAGATATGATGTTGTATTGACTGCCTCTGCCCAATGTTGATCTTCAATATTTGCTCCTTTTATCATACATCGAACAATTTCCATAAAGGAGTGATTTATCCTCTCAAAAATACCACTTTGTTGTGGTGTATAAGTTGTTGTCAATTATTGTTTTATCCCATGTTCCTTTAGGAATGATGAAAACTCTTTGGAAGTATATTCTCCCCCTCAATTTGAGCGAAGGATTTTTATGAAACATCCACACTCTTTTTCTATAAGTTTCTTGAATTTTTGAAAGTATGAAAATGCCTTTGATTTCAATTGGAGGAAGAAAACCCACATATTTTGGGAGTAATCATCAACGAATAATTGAAAGTACTTCTTGCCACCATAATTTATTGGCATAGGACCACACAGATTGATGTGTACCAACTCCAAAGGTTTCTTAGCTCTAGATGAACTAGATTCAAAATGTACTCGGTGTTGCTTCCCTAATAAACAATCTAAGAAAATGAGTAAGATGGAGGAGAGATGAGGAAGTCCTCTCACCATTTCATATTTGCTCAATTCGAGCAAATACCCTGAACTCGAGATATCCATATCTTCTATGCCGAGAGATAAGTGGCTTCCTTTGTAGTTGCAGCCAGAGCAACATGAGGAGTTGAAAGAGCATCGATAATGAACAATCCATGCTTGTAGGAACTGATTGCAATATGTTTACCTTTTCGGGTTATAAAACATCTCTTCCTAACTTTTACAACTCATAACACAACATCCATTTTTCTATCCAACATCCAAGGAATAGACAACAAATTATTTGCTAATCTGGGGACATAGAGAACCCTCTCTATCTGACATTTACCATCTGAGAGAGTGACAAAAACATTCCCTTCTCCCTTTACTTGGTATACTTGATTGTCGGCAATGGTGACTGGCTTTTCCTCTTTCTCTTCAAATTTTTCAAACCATTATTTGTCTCCATTCATGTGCTTACTAGCTCCTGAATCAATGTACCATACATCATCTATCTAGGAAGATGAAATATGGGTCATGAACACCTTGTGTGCTCTTTCAGAGTCATAATATCAATTGCAAACCATAGC
>JAQPPZ010006256.1:0-10294 GCA_028583015.1 Wollemia nobilis
TGTCACGAAATCACGAAACTTTAGTCTTCATGGCCTTCCTCTCAGCTTTTGTTGTGAAATCGTGACACATCTACTTCTGCTGACATCATCTACAACTCTATCATGAAATCATGATGCTTTCGTTGCCTTAAGCTCTTTTTTGCCATATGCCCACAAAACTGGAACATGTCACAAAATCATGACGCTTTCACCTTTGAGCTCTTCCTTCTACAATTCATCACGAAATCATGATGCCTCTTCTGTTTAAGACTTGCTAACTATTTTTGTCGTGAAATCGTGACACCTTCTCCAACTGCAAGCTGCCATCTCAACCTGTCATGAAATCATGACACTTTCTGCATCCGTACAACTTCTTTGTAGCCTGTCGCAAAATCGCAATGCTTTCAGCTTTCGAAAGCTTTCCTTGCAACCTATCATGAAATCGTGACGCTTCTCCTTTTAGACTCTTCCCTTTTGCTGCATGTCATGAAATCGTGACAATTCTCACTTCGAGCTTTTCAGTATGCTATGAAATTGTGACAGTTCTTTTTGCGGACTCTCTCTTCAGCATCATGTCGTGAAATTGTGACACTTTTTCATCCGTACAACTTACTTTGCAGAATGTCACAAAATTGTGACACTTTTCCTTCTCTGCCTTCCTGCACTTTTTGAGTCACAAAAATGCGACATGTCACGAAATCATGACAGTTTTTCCTGCTTCGTCTCTGCCTTCCAGCATGTCACGAAATCGTGACACTTTTGCCCAAACTTTCTCTCTCCTCAAACATGTCATGAAATCGTGATAGTTTTTCCAGTGCTTTCTCTCTCCTAAAACATGTCACGAAATTGTGATAGTTTTTCCAGCCGCCTGCATACTTTTTCTTACTTGTCTTTTTCTTGATCTTTTGCAACTAGGGCTACTCTGATCTATTTGGAAACTCACTCGTCCAAAGCCGAAACCTTCGTCAAAACACATTCCCGTGACATCAAAACAAAATGCTTCAAGATCTTCTTGACATCAATGACAACATCTACACTTAGAGCAAAGGCAATGTACCCAAGGTACCCAAAATTGCCAACAATCTCCCCCTTTGTCATTGATGGCAACCCTTAACTGAAAACACTAGTCAAGAGCCAAAACTGAAACCAAACTGATCCATCAACTGAGAATCTTCCTATGAAGTTTTTGCTCCCCCTGACTTGAAGCTCTCTTCTTCACTATGAAGCTCTCCCCCTTACTCATATCTCTCCCCCTTTGTCATCAATGACAAAGGGTCACCTTTGGGGCTTGGGACTAAGAATGAGCTTCTTAGCTTAGTCCCTCCCCCACCTCCTGATGAGGTGAATTAAAACAAGGGTGGGAGTGAAACTCCCATTAGGCACTCATCATCATCAGTGTCTTCAATTTTTTTGTTGGGCCTTCTCTTGAACTCTTTGTTAGTGTTTCTGTTCTTGTCATTTTTCTTGTTCTTGTTCTCATCTCTTTTCTTGTCCAAACCTTGATCCTTGGACTTGTTTATACCACTATTCCTATTTCTATACCTTGGAAGATCAGCTCTGCACTATCTAGCTGTGTGAGCTGTATTGTTGCACTTATAGCAAGTAACAATATTATTTCTTTCGGGCATAGCTGTTCTTTGAATCCGCCTATTATGACTAACCCAATTCCTGTTATTTGCCTTGCAAAAAATTGCCTTGTGCCCGAACTATTGACAAGAGTAGCAGTACCCTTGAAAGAAACTAAAACTTCTGAAATTGTTGTTTACCCTTTTTATTTGATCTATGCACTATGAAGCCGTGTGACCAAACCTGTGACACGCAAAACATCTGTCGTAAAATATTCTTTTAATCGACCTTTTGGGTCCCGAAAACTTCTTCGTATTTAGAATTCTATTTTCTATTTCTGCGCATTTATCACTCACGGACTCTTTCTCTAAGATACTCTCTTCATCAAAACTCTCTTCTTTTTGAAATATTTTACTAGATTCCCCAACCTGTTCCTTGTGTGGTTTAACAAAACCAAGACCTGTTTTATCTGTTGTCTTTCTTTGTCCTTTGATAAGAGATTTAACCTTTTTGGAGCTTTCTTGAAACCTGTACAGTTTATCCTTGTATTATTTATTTTCCTCTTTCAAGGTAGCCATTTTCTATTCTAATTCACTATACTCAAGCATCTTAGATTCTAACTCATTCTTGAGTTCTTGTGTCTTAGCCATAGAGATGTCAAGACTTTCTATGAGTTCATCTCTCTCCATACAAAATTCATCCAATTTATCCTTGAGTCTAGCATTCTTCTTTCATTCCTTTTTCAAAACACTAAGAGCATTAGTAAGTTCATATTCAAGATCCTCTATTTTATTGCATTTTGAATCATCAAGGCCTTTTTCAGATTTCTTATCACTAGAGGTGCTACCCTTTTCAAAAACCATACAAGCATCTTCCTTATCATTTTTTGAAGCATCATCATACATACTAGCAACCAATTTATTATTTGTGCAATCATCCTCAAGGTGCCCAAAATTTCCACATCTAAAACATTTCATGAAAATGAATTTATGTTTCAGTTCTTCCTCTTTTTTTGAGATGAACAGCATCTCATTTTCATCATCACTAGAAGAACTTTCACTATCACTGCTAAAACACTTACTTGCTTTGTCTAGGTAGAAGCTCTTCTTATTCTTGTGTGAATGCCTCTTTCCTTGATTGTTGTGCTCATATTTGTTCTTTCTGTAATACCTGTGCTTTTCAAAATCCTTGCTCTTAACATCCTGTATATCTTCATCACTTTCATTCTTGGAAACAGTACAGTCAGTAGCATGATGACCAAACTTTCCATAGTTGAAACATCTTATGTTTTTATTGCTTTTGTGTTTTCTAGATAACTTGCATTTCTTGATGTAATATGCCTCTTCATCACTAGAAGACTCATCACTCTCTTGAATCTATTTGCCCTTTGATTTCTTGGTAGCTTTGAAAGCTGCCTCTTTCTTGACATCAACTTTCACTTGAGTTCTCAGCTCAAATGCTGCAAGAATACTATGGAGCTCATATTTTTTCAATTTATCTAAATCTTTAGCTTCCTCAATAGCATAAATCTTTTCACTAAATCTATTAGGAAGAGATATTAAAATCTTATCACACACATCATTTTCAGCAACCTCAAGACCTAGGTCTTTCATGGAGTTAACAACCTCATCCATACGAAGCATGTAGTCACTAATATTTTCATCATCATTCATTTTGAGTTGTTCAAAAATACCTTTAAAATGTCTCAATTTGGCCTTTCAAACATTTGCATCACCTGTATGAACCACCTGCAATTGTTTCCACATTTCACTAGCTTTCTTGCAGTGAATAACTTTGGTGAGATCTGCTTTTTGTAAGACTCTCAGGATTGCATTCATGGATTTTGAATTGCTGTGAAGCATGATCCTGTCTTCTTTGGTATAAGGACCATGTTTAGGAATAGTGTATTCGTCTTCAATCACTTCCCATACCTCATTACCAAGAGCCATTAGATAAACTCTCATTTTTGCACTCCACAGACCAAAATCTGATCCATCAAGAATAAGTGTTGCATTGCCACCTAAAAAATCCATTATGTTCTTAACCAGTTCTTCCTTTCGACTGTTAAACCTTTCCAAAGGAACCTAATTTGATACCAATTGAAGAACATAGGCTTATACTGAGAGGTGGGGTGAACAGTATAAGACCACTTTTTCAATTTGCTTTAAAATCAACTTTCAAAATAGTATAATGCAGTGAATAGACAATAGTAATAACAACAGTAATCAAAGTAAAGCACAACACACCATCCACAAAGTGACACAACAATTTACGTTGTTCACCCAAAGTGGGCTACTCCATGGATAAAACTTTTCTCTAAAAGTTATATCACAGTTCTTTGGGAAACCTTCCCAATAACAAAGTTTATGGGCACCAATCCAAAGGAGACACCTTCCCCTAGCTCCGATCTTAGTGGAGATCCTCTAGAATACCTCTACCTCCTATGCCCTTAGCAAGTGGAACTCTATCCACAGAAGACACCTATCTTCGCTACTCTGGTTGGAGATCTCTGTCCTCAACTCTGTCACTGCAAAGTTGTTCCTCAAATTTGCACTAAACATAGTCCTTTGGTCTAGCACAAATCTGTCCTCTTCCTCTATTTTTTTTTGTTACAGCCACACTTGGTCGAAACCAACTTTTTACTGTCTATGCAAACACAGCAGCACAGTCTTCACACTATGTGCAAACACAGCAGTCGATCATACTTCCACTTATGCACCTCTACGATTGAACTTATCCCCACACTCTATCTGTGCAAATCGCACTTCAAACGCACACTTGATCGATTCAACTCGACTCGCTCTCTTGTGCACAGTAGAATTTACTTGCGCAAATTTGACACACACATTCGATACTTTGAAACTTGAAAATAGTCCTCCTTTTATAGCATTAATTCATGATCAACAACTTAATATTTAGTCGGCTGTTACCCTAAATATTATCAGCTACAAAACCCTAATCTTCATCGGCCCAGATTTAACTTTGTCGGCTTCAACCACCTCTACTGCCTTTGTCACTTCCTTGTAGCTTTCGTTGTGAAACTACAACATGTCGCAATATCGTGACACTTTTACAGCCATACACCTTCTATAGCCTGCTGTTGTGAAATTGTGACACCTTGGCATTTGTTGACTTCCTTTGTGCTTCTATCACGAAATCGTGACACCTTTGCCTCTTTCTGATGTCATCTCACTTCTATCATGAAATCGTGACACTTTAGTCTTCATGGCATTCCTCTCAGCTTTTGTCATGAAATCATGACACATCTGCTTTTGCTGATGTCATCGACAACTCTGTCACAAAATCATGAAGCTTTCACTGCCTTAAGCTATTTTTTGCCATATGCCCACGAAACTGGAACATGTCGCAAAATCATGACGCTTTCGCATTCGATCTCTTCCTTCTACAATTCATCACGAAATCATGATGCTTCTTCTGTTTAAGACTTGCTAACTGTTTCTATCATGAAATCATGACACCTTCTCCAACTGCAAGCTACCATCTCAACCTGTCATGAAATTGTGACACTTTCTGCATCCGTACAACTTCTTTATATCCTATCACAAAATCGTGACGCTTTCAGCTTCCAAAAGCTTTCCTTGCAACTTGTCGCAAAATCGTGACGCTTCTCCTTTCAGACTCTTCCATTTTGCTGCATGTCATGAAATTACGATAGTTCTCACTTCAAGATTTTCAGTATGCCATGAAATCGTGACAATCCTCAACTTGACCTCTACAGCATGTCGCAAAATCATGACATTTTACATGTAACTTTCTCTCTCTTTGAACTTGTCACGAAATCGTGATAGTTCTTTTTGCGGACTCTCTCTTCAGCATCATGTCATGAAATCGTGACACTTTTTCATTCATACAACTTACTTTGTAGAATGTCATGAAATCGTGACACTTTTCCTTCTCTGCCTTCCTACACTTTTTGAGTCGCGAAAATGCGACATGTCGCGAAATCGCAACAGTTTTTCCTACTTCGTCTCTGCCTTCCAGCATATCGTGAAATCGTGACACTTTTGCCCAAAATTTCTCTCTCCTCAAACATGTCATGAAATTGCGATAGTTTTTCCAGAACTTTCTCTCTCCTGAAACGTGTCACGAAATCACAATAGTTTTTCTAGCCGCCTACATACTTTTTCTTACTTGTATTTTTCTTGATCTTTTGCAACTAGGCTACTCTGATCTATCTGAAAACTCACTGTCCAAATTGAAACCTTCGTCAAAACACATTCTATGACATCAAACCAAAATACTTCAAGATATTCTTGACATCAATGACAACATCTACACTTAGAGCAAAGGCAATGTACCCAAGGTACCCAAAATTGCCAACAATATGCTCGAGGATTGGCACAATTTTCCTACCTATCCAAGTGGAACAAAAGACTATTCATACATTGTGCCACATCTTGGAAGGTGATATGGCTTATAACATCTTACTAGGTCGGCCTTGGATCAGGGACATGAAGTGTGTCCCTTCAATAGCTCATCAGTGCCTGAAGTATACATTTGAAGGACAGGTGCATGTAGTCCCAACAGAATTAGAACCTTTCAAGTATTGCAATACGGTGCATTTCATACCACAATCGACTCTTCCATCAACACATTTGGATTTTTAGTTGAATCCATCTAACCAGGGTCTGATTCCACAGGCATCCACATTGCCGAGTTCATCGAATCCCCAACAGGGTCCATATTCTTCATCTGGTCCTTCAAAAATGATGCCACCTATGGTGGCCACCCCAAAGGACAAGGGAAAGAAACCCTTGGAAGAAGAACCACCCCTAGTCTCAACCATCTCTATCAAAGATATGCCTAGAAGAATGGAAGTCAAGATGCCTAGTTCACCCCACATGGAGTGGACTTAGGAAGGACTCCTATTCGCTCCCCCTCAACTGCCAACGATCACCTTTGAGATGGCCAACATGGGCCTAGGAAAGTATCTAGTGCCCAACATTGTAGCAACACCCACACTTAAGTCCATGAAATACATGGGCAAACCTTGACTCCTCGGCTCTATGGTTCCTTTAGGCTACCCACCAAATCAGACAAAATTTGTTTATGGGGGCTTGGATAATGGTGTTGAGACTTGTATGCACGAAGACGAAGATGAAGAACCCTTTGCTGAGTGATGAGGGTCGTTGATCATTCATCATTTAATCCTTATGTGTGTCAATCCAGGGTGGTGTCCAGAGGTTGTATACGATAGGAGGTGTTACAGTTGCAGGTTCAATTTATCCAAGAACAAGTTTTATTGGTGGATCGGTTAGCATTTGGGGGTTTTGTTGTGACCTTTAACTCCTAAGAATTGAAATTAACTCCTATTTATTTTTGCAAAAATAGAATTGCAAGAAATGAAATGACAGAATCTAAAAATTGCAAAAAATGAAATGTTGCTAAATTGAAATGATAGAAAAGCAAATTGCAGAATTGGCAACACACACACTCTTGCATGAAAGTAAATTAACTGGATAATGTCAAAATATCAACTACTACAAAATTGAGCCAATCAAATACTGCCAAAGTGCAAAATGATAAGATATCTAGAAATTGTTGTGTAATGCAAAATTGAATCAACAATTACTATAAAACTGCAGAATGACAAAATATCTAAGAATTGCTGTAACTATAGAAAATGCTATCTACTACTGAAAACTGTATTGAAAACCATTAAAGAAATGAAAACTGGCAAAATTTTGCTAACCTGCTGCAGCAAGAATTCAGCAAGAAATTCTATCAGAAATTGCCTTTCTCTGGCCTACAATTTGCCCTTGCTTCCAGAACCAGAAGAAGTTGAGGAGTTATGCTAAGAGAATCTAGCTGTTACTCATCAACCTCAACATGCCAATTGAAAAACTGAAGATTCCACCTTTTTATTCAATCTGAAAATGCATTATAGTAATGCAGAAAAAACCTGCAAATTACTGTTCTACTACAGGAAAACTTTACTCTATGCTAATTTCGGTATTCTATTGCCTATCTATCTATATGTCTATATATTTATATCTATATATGCTTTACCATCTGGGAGCTTTATTATTTATAAGATAACACTGATATGCTTGGTTACTACTTTGTAGGGATTTACAACTAATTACATAATTGTTTTCTAGACTGCAGGATTTTACTTTGTCCAAAATTCATCCATTCATTATTTTTGGGCTGCATCTGTTGATGAAATCACATTAAGATAAGTTGGGACAACCTCCTGTTCAATTTCCAATACTTTTCTCCATCGATTTATCGCTTTTTGACCACCTTCAGTTGTTCCTGTGCTATTCCCTATTCCCACATCGCTTATTCCTACACTACTCTGGAACAATAAGCAGGTGACCATTTGTTGTTGATCTATGGTCCAAATGCGTAGGGAGTAACGTTTTGACTTCTCCTCTCTCTTGCACACCCTTTTGCATCGGTGGCATGAGCTGGAGTGACTAATTCCAAGCCCTGCTGTATATGTATAGCTGGCTGGAACTGTCATAGTTACAGTCTGTTTTCCTGCATAGTCAGCTACAATGGACAAATTCTTGGTGCCCTTTTCCATTTGAATTAGTTTAGCCAAAGGAATACAATATTACCAAGCATCAAATATTCAAACAAGTTCTGAATTGCTATAACACTACTGATTAATTATCTGAAAAACATGTGAAATTATAGTAAAAATAGTAAAACAGAGCATATGCACTTTGTCATTCCAAAATTTGCAAACATCATTATATAATGCATTTTTCCATAATTAACATAAAAATCATAGTAAAAAGGGTAATTCAAATAGTTAAAATGTGTCAAAAAGTGTTCATAGATGAGGCAATTCCTGGCCTCATCATTCCCCCCCAACTTATGGTAATGCATGTCCTCATGCATTTTGTACAATGACAGCAGCACACAGATCCAGGTCTAGACATCTTTCATGAAATTTGAGTAATGCGCCACCAATTTTATAGAACCCACTGACTGCCTTGATGGACTGAAACCACTGTTGGAAGTGCACATCAGGCTATGGGTCAGTATCAAAGAAGGGAAAGGAGTAATAATTATGGGCATCCTATATCTCAGACCTATCCAAAGCTCCTTGATTTCTGATATAATTAGGACAATGCCTTTTGCCCTTCTCCTTGACCATAGAAAATTGGTGGGAGAAATTGGCTCTCGTTTCTGGAGAGAGATAGATAACTCACCCCATCTATTTTTACAAGCTGCCACAACATCATCAAAGAAATCTGCACAAAAATTTTGAAACTGGATTATACATTTCTGAAGGTTCCTTAAATAGAGCTGTTTCATTCTGATATCCCTCATGAAGGTATAATGAACATTTTTACAATCTCTATGATTTAGGGGAGTAGGTCTGATAAACAAAATATCCCGTGATTCTAATTCCTTGGTGAACTTCTTTTCTGTGTCCCAGTAAATCTAATTTTGTAGAGTGGACATGAAAGCTCTAAGCTGTAAATCACCTATATAAATGTGAGGCAGAAACATACTTTCTATGGGCAAAAAGAAATTATGCAAGAATAACTCACATAACAGGTTTTGTTGCTCTGTTGGATTCTACATAAATGCCTCTATGAATTCTTCAGGAGTGTTCAAATGATGAGGCATCTCAGAAACAAGTCTCATGATTTGCTAGCGAAGGTATCTCTCCTTGAGTAGGAGGCTATAAAACCGAGGTGGTCTTCTGCACTGTATTGCATATTCTACAATATGACATACATCTTGCACCTAAGTTTTTAACCTATTAACCTCAGTTTCCTTCTCTGCTACTTTAGCTGCTTCAGAGTTTAAAGTGGTGACTTTGCCCTCTAACTGGTGACACTGAGTCATCCAATATGCTAGGTCTTCATTATACCTAGTTAAAGGCACTGTGTCTGGGGGTCTTACAATAGGTTGCATTTGTGCCACTATATTCACTTGTACACCAACTTTCACATTTGGTATTACAATAGGCAAATCTATTTGTGTCCCTTGTTCTATTTTAATAACAATGAGAGGAGAGGGTGTGGATACCTGATATTGTGCTGCAGCTTCTTGTTTTACTACAGAAGGTGTCTGTGTTTCCTGCTGAAGTGCAATATCATTTGTCAACAAAATTATTGATGGACTCTCATCATCAGATACTTCCATTCTTGCTTCCTCTTTATCAGGTGATCTCTATGCAGGTGCTATGTTTGCCTTAGAATGTTCAGCTAAATCTAAGATAATCTGGGCCCATTCATCTTGTGATGCTTCTGGTAACTCTGTAGATTGATATTCCAGTTGGGACAACTGGTTCTGCAAGTCTTGAATTTTTTGCTGAAGCAGATCAATTTCTTGATCTTTTTCTTTTATGGTCTCTTAAGTCTGCTCAATCCAATGGGTCTAGGTTTTAATAACACTCTTTTCAACATGCAATTGAGTGTGGATATCAATTTCTTCTTCATACTCAAACTCAGAATACTACTCAAAATCATCATGCATTAAAACATGCACATCATCTTTAACTGGTTCAAAATCAAATTTTAACTGATCCTCAGAATCAGAGTCAGTATAATCAACTAAAGGACATACAGGGTTTATTAAAGTTTCATCCATAGTTGTATCCAGTTCCATTGTCTGTATCCCTATGTCTATCATTTCTATTTCAACATTTGGTTCCTGTGCATCTTTTATTATGATTTTTCCTTCATTTGGGTCTATGATATCTATTAGTTCTTCTGGCAGGGTTTTAGTTTTCTAAAGTCTAGCAAACCTTCTTAACCCT
>JAQPPZ010006257.1:0-10975 GCA_028583015.1 Wollemia nobilis
CCGCACCAACATTATCAATTGGATTTTGGAGCCCAATTGACCACTGATAGAGATGGAAATTGAACCTAGGACCCTCCTTGGAAGTTGCCTCTCCTCTTCAGCTCTGCCTACATGCACAGGTGATCAGACTACCTATCTTTGATATGAATTATCTTGGTTTTGCATTATTTTAGGTTTTAATTTTTTTTATATAATAAAATATAGAAGATAAAATTTATTAGATCAAAAGAGAGCCTTTATAAGCTAAAAAATTCATCAATACAGCAGACAGCCCAGCAAGAGCCTCAGCAAAGTATGTCATTAATTAAATTATGGTGTTTGAGTCCAAAAAGGAAGTGATCCCACCCATAACGACAATTCTCTGGCGAGAATCTGTTGGCAAACAATCTGCATATCCTATTCCATTCTCTAGGAATGTGAACATAGATAAACTGCAAGGTACAGCAAGTTTGAAAGATTTTTCAAATAATCAAAAAGGGTCAACCTCCGATGGACTTATCAGAGATGGTGAGTCTTTTAAAGGTGATAATAATGCGTGGATCGGGACTCCTGATTATCCTCTCAAATCCTGTAGCCTTGTTTCAAAAACAATGAATGGCAAGAGCCTCCATATAATTGTTAGAGTGTGTCACTTATAGCATGAAAAATGAAACAAGCATTCTTGTATTCTCTCTTCCCAACTCCTCAAAATACCGAGCATACGGATACCACAGAGGAAGACCATACGTATTGATCATGAACACCACATAGAAGGGAGGGATGCCATCTACCATCTCTCTGCCTTTTGTCTAACATCTCTTCTACTGAAACGTAATAGTAGGTGAGGACTATTCTTCTCTGGGAATTCTAAACCTACTGCATCAAATCAGAATCTTTGGCCTGCTCCAAAAGGAAGACTAATATGGCATTTAGTTTTGTTTCTTGGATCATAATGGTCCTTGCTAATTCGATGAGCAGTCAGCTTCTTCTATCAAGAAAAATTCTTCGATTTCTTTTCAACCAAGTCTTGCCCATAAGAAATGCAAGAGGGGCCAATAGTCAGAAACAGCTTTGGAGGAAAGTAAAGCCTTCCCTTGAGATTCTCCCTAAACTCCTCTGGGAACTCAAAGAAGGAAAAACTTGTATTAAATTTTGACCTTCCACTTTATCCCCACCAGAGATTAACATGACTATCAGGTAAAGAACATTGAAAAATAAAATGGCCTAGACACTTCACTGTTAAGCATAAAAAATGAAAAAGGTCACGAAAACCTCTCTTTTAAAATTATCCCAAGTAGGCATCTGTTGGCAATTGTAACCAACCACATGAGATAAAGTACATTTAGGCTTAGAAAATATTTGACCACACCAGTCCCCACCACAGTAATTCGTGTATCCCCAAATGTTTTCTGATCCAACCCCGTATCTGGAAGCCAGCTGAATAAACTAACCTCAATGGTCAAGCCCCAAGCTAAAGCATCAAATGTCATCTCTGTAAAGAAGAATGATCTCTGATGAAGTAAAGGCTCAGGCCGGCTCGCATATCAGCTTATATGAACAGTGCCCCTTCA
The DNA here is from genome assembly GCA_028583015.1 of Wollemia nobilis. Classification (NCBI taxonomy): domain Eukaryota; kingdom Viridiplantae; phylum Streptophyta; class Pinopsida; order Araucariales; family Araucariaceae; genus Wollemia; species Wollemia nobilis. The sequence goes on from JAQPPZ010006257.1 coordinate 1,551, forward strand.
AGATAGTCTGTGTGGTCATTTCAGTGGACGACTCTAACCTGTCAACTCTGTCAGTAGGTTATAGTCCATAACACGATGTCCTTGTATCCAAAACAACTTCTGATTTTGATGTGAGGAATGCATGGATTAAATATATGGGAACCTATCCCAATGGTCTGCAGAGAGCCTTGGAGATACTTATGACATATCTAGAATAAACCTTGCTTATCAAGATTGACACGCTTAATTAGAGTGTTCTGGGATGAAAAAGTTCTGCCAGGACAGAAACGTATCGAGGGAATATCAGACCCCTCCTTATTTAAATATTTATAGAAGAATATTTGCCCAAGCTTGGTCTTGAGAAATACACCACTCGCCAATAAAACTTAGCAGCCTCTCTGAAGAAGATAGCGAGGCCAGCCCCCTTCTTGCCCCACAGTCACAATCAGTTCCCACTCCAACCAAGCTTCATTTTGACTCCAAATTACCAACCGCCGTATCTTCAGACCAAGAAACTCCAACTCATGAATAAAGCTAGTGGGAACAACATAGATCAGCACTATAGATGCAAAGGGCGAACCCTGGTTTCCAAGGAGTAAAACTCTACTAAGTTGAGGAGAGCCATCTAATAGTCGATGAGAAACATGAGCACAAAATTTGTCCAGTAAGGTTCCATATCTCACGAGGCAAAGGACCCATAGAAAGAGGAATACCTAGATACTACAAGGGAAGAGCACCAATCTGAAATCTTATAATTTTCTCAATACGAGCATGTATAAGCATATTAGTGTTAAAGAAGAAAATGAAAGATTTACCCTCATTAATCTTCTGCCTCGAAGCAACCAAATATATATCCAAATCCCTTCTAAAGTTGGTAGCTTCCCTAATAGAAGCAAACCCCATCAGAGTCATATCATCCACAAATTGAAGATGTGAATAAGCAGGTAAAATCATACCCCACCTCCAACCATGAATCAGAAAAACCTTTGATTGACATGTGATTTCAAGGAGTCTACCCAAACCTTGACCCATCTTTATCGATACAAAAATAGGGGACAAGGGTCACTATCGAAGACCTCTTGAGGCTTGAAACAAAGAATATGGTTGACCATTAACAAGAAATTTAATAAAGAGGGCTAAATAATCCGGCTCATCACCCAACTTACCCGAGTTGGAATGGAAACCAAAAGCTAGTAGGATCTTGGCAAAAATACCATTTAACCCTATCAAAAGTCTTAGCCATATCCAATTTTATAAACATAGTTTTTTCTTTAGAAATACTCATAGAGTGAATGGTCTTAGCAGCAATAGTCACCCCATCCAGGATTTGTCTACCCGCCACAAAACCTCCCTGTTCATTAGAAATTGCCTTGTTAAGCCAAGGCTTAATATACGCTCGACAACCGACTTTGTTATAATTTTATACCCCACATTGTGAAATTAATGAAGTATCGATGATCCGATAAATCGCATAGTATATATATTATGAAGCACCATTTCAGAGAAATAGAACTATAATGATACATATTTGATTGAGTTGAAAGACTTCTTGCACAAATAAAGAAATTCAGTTGTAATTACTTAAAATTCTTGAAATAATTCCAGAAGGCCATGGGGCAGGAGCTTTCCTTTGTTCATGCAGAAACAATGCCTCTAATCTCATAAATGCAAATAGGATGGCAGTAGCATCATTCATTTCATCAGTAACCAAGAAGAATCACAACTCAACACACTTTTTTCTTTAATATTCCCAGACGAAAAGAGATCCTCCAGAAATACGAGAGAAGAGAAAAAGCCTAACAACTTCTCATAAAATATCCATGATCGCAATTAAGCTGAACCCCACAGGATGAAGTAGAGATGAAATTATAGTACTATGTCTTCCACAACTATTAGGGTGAAGAATGTTTGTATTTCTATTTTCATCTTTAATGTATTTGGATAATATTCCAACAAATTTCTTCTCTAAGTTTTTCATTAACTCTCAATGGTAGCATATTCACTATTAGATATTTCTCTCTGGCAGGAATATAATTCCTAATCTATCTTGTAATAACATCTAACCCTCTTGAGCCTCAATTTATCTCAAAAAATATTGCAAAGTTTGTTTAATCATTCTTTCCCGATGGCCAACATCATAGTTTTCTTAACAAGAGAATACATAGCCGGTACCATGATAAGGGTTTGCAGGTCATAAGCTTTGCATAAGATTATGCAAGAGAAGGTTTCAACCGTCTAGGTAAAATTTTCTATAAACACCACAACAGTGACCATCAGCATTTGGGCCGTGATCGAAACCTTTCCGATTAAAATAATAGAACAAATATTTCCTTTAGAACTTATCCATAAGGTGAAGAACACAGCTCATCAATAACAATATCGCCAATAAGCTCGGACCATCTCTTATTGTTCCAAATAAAGATGCCAAATGCAGTTTAATGTCAATCATATTGTGCAAAAAAATATTATTATTAAAAAGCAAGAGGCTTGACCAGAAACACATCTATTTCTCCTCAAAGTAGTGGTATTAACATTAAAATCACCAACCAAGAATCCAAGGATATAAAGGAACCTTCAGCTGAACCTCTCGAATATGATGCCAAAACACTTAATTTTCCCAACAAGATTAGTGAGGCACATAAATATTCGTCCTCAAAATCACCTCAGAGCTCTTGCCAGGAAAACATTTCCTAAAGAAAGAGAACACTAGATTAGATATCCACCATAAGAAAATCTTCTGGGATTACAAAAGTAACAATATTCGAACTCCATGAGATCCAATCACATATATTGACCACGGGCCATGGACCCCAGAAGCAATATTAACCCTGCAGTCATAGATGTTTGGATTCTTGTAAAAACAACATCAAAATCAATAACAGTAAATCATGAATAAATTTTTAATCATGAGAAGAGCTCTTCAAACCTCTCACATTCCGAGATAGAACAATCATTGATGAGGATTAGCAAAGTGAAGTCAGAGGCCTAACCAATAATAAAATCAACCAGGACCTCCCCACAATTTTAAGTTTCTCTCTAAATCTTTCTTACTCTCACCTTATTAGTCTTTTAGGAACCTTTTTCTAATTCTTCATTTGTGTTCCAACCGGATACCATATAGCCCTTACCGCCGTTAAAGACAACTAATTCAGCAAAAGAGGATCTTCTAACATGGCCTCATGCCAAATTGCCATATTGTATAGGAGGGATAGGATTAAACTCCACGAGGATGTCAATGCCAAAAAACCCAACTGAAAGTACTGCCGCTTTCATTCAATCTTAAATGTGGAATCACAACACGGTGGAGCCACACTCAACATCAAGCATCCACGATCCTATCACCCATCTCTTCTCATGCAGGGCATTGCATCACCTGGATGGATGTTGAGAACCCCAATTGATATTGTTCTAATTGTTCAAGAGCATCCAAACCTATTTATGAAGCCCATCTATTTACCTATCATTTTAAAGTTCAGTGCCTTGAGCCCAGCTGTTCTAGATTTGACCTGCCAAAAACCCTTAATATCTTCTGTTGTCATGAACATGAGCTTTTACTTTATCATCTTTGGAATTTTTGGAGATTGGTTTCAAGATTCATTTACTTGTTGTAGGACACTTTTAGCCAATGCCCATATTCATGACTGACGACATATTAAAGGTGAGGTTTCATAATCAGGTTGTTGGACCCATGAGTAAGACCCAAAATGAATTTCCAAAGTGGAAATAAAGTTTATTCAAATCAGCTCAACACATATATACGGGAAGAGGCAGAAATTACCTTTTTTTATGCTATGTTTAGCAGGCCACAGTCCCAAGCCCAATGCATTTGAATGAATATCTCTGCTTTCTTCTGGAGTTCCTGAAGTGCTCATAAACACTCCCATCTTGAACTCAGACGGGATCTCCTGCGTGGGAATTAAAACATGCATGCCACGGTTTGATAAAGAATCCAGACACGATTATAGAAATATGGACCCCCTTCAAAAGACCTTTAGCGATCTTCCCGAGCACGAAAATGCAGAAAATAATTGTTGCTTCATCATAATGTCCATGTCTCCACAGGATTCCAAATATTTTGTGCCCAAGACTCCAATGCCTGTCAGAGCCAAAATACAAAAGAAGTTACAGAATTAGAGCATGCTTTGACCTTAACTCAGTTATCCTCTGTGATTGAATCTGGTGGAAGAACTGGCTCAGGTTCTCTAACCTTCTCCAAACAACCATTCACTTTCTTAGCTTTAAAATTAGATGGGAAAAGACTTGCATCAGCCCCAAAACCATCCCCGGTGAGGACTCACCGAGACCCCATGAATCCTCTTGAAATGACTTTCCATTCCACAAATGACCCCTCTAAGAAAACCAATATGTTTATAATGACATAAAAAATTGGGCCAAATCATTTGGGCACATAAATAACCCACCCCGGACTTCAAAAAAACCTCACCGCACCTCTGCAAACACCCATGCAACAAAAGAGAACAGCAAAGGCACATGCAACACAGCATGCTTTACCTCACGACAGTTATGCGGTCTACAAGTGCTGTTTTTGCAGTACTTTCCATCCCAACCAATGAGACAAATTCTCTGCTTTTTCTCATCTCGGTTTTAATTGATATGTTGTAAAAATATTAATTATAAAATTTTAATAAAAAAAAAATGTTATGAAGTCAAAATTGAAAATTTTATGAGCAATATAATAATTCATATAATTATAACTGTTTTATAAGGTGTATAATAATATTTATATTTTTGAAAATGTTTCTTTATATTTAAATATTATACAAATGAGATTTAAACTCATAAGAATATAAATTGTACGATTGAATGAAATATTATATTAATATTTTAAAATGATATTTACTTTAGTTGAAATTAGTTAAAATTAAGACTCTAGATACAAAGTTGTGATAATATATATTTTTAAATATTAAGAAATAGGTTTTGACCAAAGTCCCTAACCACATTCTGCTTCATTGGGATACACACCCCATTCCCTCACACACTCACCCATACCATGGTTTGAACCTTGAACCTCTTGAAGAAAAACTGATCCCCAAACGTTCTGTGCACTACCACTAAAGAAGTTGTGATATTAAATAGATGGGGATTCATTTCATTAATATAAACATTATTTGAAAGCAACAATTTTTTTAAGTTGATTTGATATATTTTTTTACTTTTATATTATATTAAGTTTTATTATTTTAAGTTTTAATTAAATATATTGTAAAAATAAATGTTAATTATAAAAATTTTAATACAAGAATTTAAAAAAAAAAAATTGGTTATATGAAATCAAAATTGATTTTATTTGTATACATAATAATAATTATAATATTTTTATAAATTATATAATAGTATTTATATATGATGTTTTCTTTATCTTTAAATATTATATCATAAATGATTTAAACTTAAAGAATATTATTATTACAATTGAATGGAATTTTATTATTTTAATATTTTAAAATGATATTTTAATTTAGTTTTTCATATGTAATTAGTTGAAGCGGTTAAGTTCAAAATATTATAGGCATTTGAGTGAAATTAATGGGGGGAGTGGATATTAATACTCCTATGGGAGGTTATTTTATAGCAGTTGAGGGATTCTAGTCAAAACCTATATAAATAAAAAAAATTGGTAAGTGGTTAAAGAATTAAGACTCTAGATACAAAGTTGAAGCTTAAAGTTTTCTAATGAATATAATATAAGTATCATTGGAGGAAGAATATTTAATATTTTAATAATATTTTTTCAATCTACTTAATAATAATTTTAATATATATGTTAAAAATATATATATTTTTTAAGATATATATTTTTTATTAGATAGAGGAAGGGGTTTTCAAAGGGTCCATGAACCTTTATAAAGGGGTTTTGGAAGGGATCCCAAACCAATACAAATCCAAATAGTATTCAATAAACTCAAAATAAGTACATCAATGGGATTGAATCCAACTTTCGACAAGAGGATCTGACATCAAATAAATTGTGGATCCAACAATCTCACCAAAACTCCATTTGAAAATTCAAGCAGACAAGGTTCCGAGAAGAAAAAACACCATGGAAGTTTTAAACCCAAGAAAAAATAGTTAGAATTCAAATAATTTATACCAATGATTGAAAGCAAAAGTTGTGTCCGGCCAAGAGTTTAACCAAACCAGCAATCCACAAACAATAACAGAAAGTTACAAACAAGGCGTTAAGGCTAGATAATGAGGATATGGTGTTGACACCTGCGGCATAGAGATTAAACAATAATTTTCGCTTGAAATACTGGAATTCTTTGATTCATTGATGAAAAATAAAAAATTCCATAAAAGAATTTGACCAACTTAAAACCTCAAATACACCCAGAATTCAGGTGAAACTTCTCAAAATCAAAAATTTGTAAAACCTAGGGCGACCCAGAAGGTGTAGCACTGTCCCACCTAAAGGGAAAAACCAGCCAAATAATCCAACCTTCTAGAGACACGCATCCCAACCAGTAGTTTAAACCACCAAAGATCCCATAGAAAAATAAGATCCCACTTGAACGCAAACCCAAAGAAAATAAAAGAAAGATCCTATCAAAAAATGGAGCTTTAAAACCCTAAGATCCATCACAACCAAATAAGTTGGATCTATCAGCTGACCCACCTCTAGCAACCCAAAAAAACTAGGAAACCCTACCAGATGAAGGGGCCAACAACAAAATACTTCCTCAATAGCTATCAAGCACAAGATCTCCCCTTGGAATTTGGTCAGGGAAGGGGTAAGATCAAAAAGAACCACAAAGACGGAACCCTCTAATTGGCACCCACATCCAGTAACTACCCCCAGTAATATTTTAGATTAGAAGACCACACACCCACTAGTTAGAGTGACCAGACAACACAAGCATGTATCTACTAAAAATAAAGGCACAAGGTCTCCCCTATTAATTAACACCAAAAAAGGGGCAAGACCAAAGAATTCATAGAGAGAAACTCGACTGTCCATCACTAACAACCAGCAACAAGGTTTCTCGAGGGCAAAAACCAGCCAAACCAAAGAACTCTACAACCTAGAACGAATAAAACCAATAAATTTCCCATATTCATATCCAGTCGAAGCATATCCATCAGATTCCCAGCCATCCCCCTAGCCCCCCAACTAGGGTTCCAGGTGACCCAACCTTCCTTCAGGCTTCATACTAACATGAAAAAGTAAGGCCATCAACCAAAGTCATTCTCTATTCAAAAGGGCATCCATTGGGCTGTAAAGCCATATTTCCAAAAATTCAGGCCCAATCTAGGCCCACACAACGTTGTAAAGGGTTGTAACTTTGGTTAAAATCATAAGATATCGATATATTTATCTCATAATTTAATAATAATTTAGAAAATAATAAATGTTTTTTAAAAATAAAAGTATATAACACCTATAATTTTGGTATAGTGATCTATAACATTAAGCAACCTAACATTAAATAAAATTTAGTAATCATTTGCTTTAATAACCTTTCAATCTCATTTTAAAAAGTTTTTTATTTGTACCCCAAAGTAGTCTCATGAGGATGAGTTATAATATTATATATTTTATTAGATGAAATAAAGAAGAGTTTCAAAGTAATCAAACATAACAGAAAGTAGAAACAAGCATGGGCTACAAAGAGAGCAAAAGTATGAAGGAAAAAAACAAGATAGGATTTGACAACAACAAGATCTTAGAAGTGAAAAGTACAGAACAAACCTTTTTTAGAGAAGGTTGAATCTACATATTTGGACAAAAACTACAGCAAAATATCAGATGAATATGGAATCCCCAAAAGAAGAAACAAGGATCTCGTACAACAAGAAATATGTTCCCAAAATTTAAATCAAAATCACAAGAATGCACAAATAAGTTACAAAACTTAAATAAAGTTTTTCGTTACCATAGGACCCTTCCCAAATTCAAGCTTCCAAGGAAAAACTACAAGAACTTCCCCATGTCACAATTAGGGTAGCTCAATAGTTATCCCTGAACCCTGTCCATAAAACCAGCGAAAGACAAATGGATATAGAGATACACCAGTTTAGTAAACTTGAGATCCATAATACTAATCAGAAAGTTTCTTTAAACCCCAGGAACATTGGAACTCTTTGAAACCCAAGGGTGGGTTCACATCTTCATCTAGATACGGGGAACCTTCCTAGCCCGATATCACTCCCAAAAAACTAGGACTCAAGGATGCAAGTATCTGGGATCTACCCTCTAAGAGAATTCTGAAGCCCACCGCAATAAAGTACAAATTCAATATAGAACACCTCGAGATTTTCAACCTATGAGGCTCATAAAACCCCTCCCATTTGAATTTAAAATGAAATATTTTCCACCTTGGTCCAAACTTAAGAAAGGATTATGAGCAAAATAAACAGACCTGTTTGCAAAGAAATCTTAGGACCCCCAGCTCCAGGATCCACATTATGAGATAAATCAAATCTAGGACTATGTACTAGACCACTATGATCAATTATTTGCTTTCATAAATAATTGAAGTGGAGCTTTTTCCCACCAGAACAATGACCTTAAAAAGAAATGTTTTCAAGAAATTCTCAGGACCCATGAACATAGGATCCATATTCTTAGGCATATCAGCTCCAAGACCAACAACTAGACCACTCATAGTTGGATTCCTGCTCACATTAGCATTTGAAATTTAAAATTTTATCCCACCCAGCACAAATACCATGGAAGGATTTACCTACAAAAAAAATTCATGATCCACAAACATTAGATCCACGTTCTCAAACAGATGAGCTCTAGGACCAGCAGCTAGACCAGTAATAGTTGGATTCCTACTCACATCAACATTTGAAATTTGAAACTTTTTCCCACCCAACACATCGACCATTGAAGGAAATATCTGCAAGAACTTCTCAAGACCCATGAATATATGATCCACATTCTTAGTTGGATTAACTCTAGGACCATAAAATAGACCACTAAAAATTAGATTCCTAATCACATCAAAATTTAAAATTTAAAACATTTTCCCACCCAACAGAATAGTCACGAAAGGAAATATCTACAAGAAATTATCAAGACCTACAAACATAGAATCCATATTCTTTGTGTCATAACCCAAAATTCCTATCCTTATTATTATTATTATTAAGGGCTTTAGAATTTAGGCTCTAAAATGTCTACTAATTTCATTACTTCAGTTACTCAATTAAGCATTCTTTGAGGCTCACCCATCCTTACACCTTACATAATTCCAACTATGTAGGTGCATTAGGTATTTTATTAATGAGTCAAACATTCCTTCTCATGGATCCAATGAGCCTGCTTGATTTTCCCTTCATTCATTATAAAGGTACACACCAATTCATACCCTTCATAATTCTATTTATGCAGGTGGTATGTGTATATGGGGGATTGACCTTCTATCTCATATCCATAATGAGCTAATCACCCCACTTATTACCTCCTTATTAAC
>JAQPPZ010006258.1:0-35000 GCA_028583015.1 Wollemia nobilis
GCACTAGTCCTCAGACCTCCCTCCCATCATCCAAAATCCCAAAACCCCTAGCCTAGGGCATCGACCACCATGATCATGCAGGATCGGTGCAACGAGAGCTACCCCCTGCAGTATCCATCCTCGACGACCTCTCAGGGCAACTGCTCGCCCCTGCATCATGTCCACTCGCACCACCCTCCTCTCGTCACCTGCATCGAGATGATGCTGACTACTCCGTCCCGTTATCTCTCATCTTGTACGACGAGCCACTAGCTGGAGGCTCTGGTATTTTCCCACCCAGGCGAATGATCTCACCCTCCATCTATGATCGATGCCACCCCCACTCCACCTCCCGTCGCCTCCACTCGGCCTATTGCCTATGGTAGTACGCGATGGCGTCATCGCGCTGTGCTAGCTACACCTGTAGGAGATCCATCTCCTGTGCAGCATTCGTATCCCTCGCCTTCTGGTGAGATGCAGCCCCTACGCTCCCCTGCCCTGCCAAATGTGTTTGCAAGATATCCCTCTCCTGCATCATCTCCACGAGCTCTCCATCCTACCTCTGCAATAGCCTCTTCAGTCGCGCTACCTCAGCGCGCAACCTCGCCTCTGTCTCCTCTGACCCCACCTGCTTTGAAGCATCCTGCATCTCCGGTTGCTCCTCCTCCCCAAAGTCATCTCCTACATCTGCTACCTCCACCATATCTACATCAGTAGGAGCTCCCCAACCCTCTCCTGGTGCCTCTACACCCTCTCTGCCTCTCGTTGCCTTAGCTCCTCCCAATGGTCCCTCACCTTGCCACTGTCGCAGTGTCCATCACTCCTGATACTCGATCGTCACTCCAATGTCATATACATCTAAAATTTCCAAAACTGTATCAGACTCCTCCCCCAATGGCTCAAGGATCGGTGCAGCTAAGGTCCTCTCATCACTCCGACGCCGATAGACCATGGGTTCCCCAGGAAACCCCTGGCGTACCCAAAACTGTCATGTCACTCGAAGGTAGTGGATGTACTCCTGCTCTGTCCCATGCCGCCCAATCACCCATCTCCCCCTCCGAACCCGCCGAAGCCAATCATCCACCTCTGGCCATGTGGGACAATCTTGATATGGCCTCCATACCACATCCCCGGGAGTCAGTCATGCAAAGGCATCTCTGTAATGGTCTACGTCTCCCACAAACCGTCGACTCTGCCCCCGCTCCTCCGACCGATACCATAAAGCACCATACCCAATGTCCCTGTCCACCATGTCAGCTCGGGTAGTCCAGGGTAGCCCTCGTGGTCACTCTACGACTATGTGCTGCCAGGCCCAACACTGCAACAAAAAACTACACCCAATCCCCTTTCGCCTCTGATAGCGGACCTCATACAACTCATCATATAGCTGAGCCAAAAGCATCTGGCCCCACCTCATAATCACCGACTCTATCACCGGACACTCCACTAGCTGCCACACCACCTCCAATAGGTTCCATGGGAACCTTGCTCCTAACGAGTCTGGCAGGAGCATGTTGGAAATGAGGTTCATGAGTAATGCAAGCCTCACTCCCAACATTCCCCTCACATACCAATATCGCACCAAAATCCCCCCAATATGACAATCCAGCTTCGCCCTCTCCAGCAAGGTCATCCCATCATCATCCTCTCCATATCCAAAATACCATGTCAGTACAGCCATCCTCTGGCCCCGTGGCGTCATCCGGATGGGGACCCCGTCTATCGAAATTCGGAGAATCCGATACACGTCCTCTAAGGTGACAGTCATCTCCCCTGTCGAAATATGGAAGGTGTTCGTCCGAACATCCCATAGGCCGATCAGTCTTGTAAGGTACGCCCGATCCGCCACAACCGCATCCAACCGAGCCACATGCTTGAGCCCTAGGGCATCAAGCCAATCCCGATCCTCGATCGTCAATGCCTCGCGGGCATTAGAAAAAATCATCGGCACCCGATGTCGACTCTTCACCACCTGCACATCACAGAAAATAATAAACATCAAAATCATGCATCAAGTTACCATCACATGTACAAAAATACATAACCATACAGTAACATCTTTCATTCACATGTACATCAAAAAAAAAAAAAAAATTTCATTCAGTTTTCATCTTACATTTCATCAAAAACAACAAAAAATTGACATGGTTTACCTAAGTTTACCATTTCATCCAAAAAAATTCATCTTTCATTTCATCAAAAAACGACAAAAATTTGACATGGTTTACCTACGGTTTTACCTAAGTTTACCATTTCAATCAAAAAAATTCATTAATTTTTCATCTTTAATTTCATCAAAAACAACAAACATTTTGACATGGTCTACCTACGGTTTTACCTAAGTTTACCATTTCAAACAAAAAAATTCGTCTTTCATTTCATCAAAAAACGACAAAAATTTGACATGGTTTACCTACGGTTTTACCTAAGTTTACCATTTCAATCAAAAAAATTCATCAATTTTTCATCTTTAATTTCATAAAAAACAACAAACATTTTGACATGGTCTACCTACGGTTTTACCTAAGTTTACCATTTCAAACAAAAAAATTCATCTTTCATTTCATCCAAAAACGATAAAAATTTGACATGGTTTACCTACGGTTTTACCTAAGTTTACCATTTCAACCAAAAAAATTCGTCTTTCATTTCATCCAAAAACGACAAAAATTTGACATGGTTTACCTACGGTTTTACCTAAGTTTACCATTTCAATCAAAAAAATTCATCAAATTTTCATCTTTAATTTCATCAAAAACAACAAACATTTTGACATGGTCTACCTACGGTTTTACCTAAGTTTACCATTTCAAACAAAAAAATTCATCTTTCATTTCATCAAAAAACGACAAAAATTTGACATGGTTTACCTACGATTTTACCTAAGTTTACCATTTCAATCAAAAAAATTCATCAAATTCATCTTTCATTTCATAAAAAAAAAACGACAAAAATTTGACATGGTTTACCTACGGTTTTACCTAAGTTTACCATTTCAACCAAAAAAATTCATCTTTCATTTCATCAAAAAACAACAAAAATTTGACATGGTTTACCTACGGTTTTACCTAAGTTTACCATTTCAACCAAAAAAATTCATTAATTTTTCATCTTAATTTCAACAAAAAATGACAAAAATTTGACATGGTTTACCTACGGTTTTACCTAAGTTTACCATTTCAAAACAAAAAAAAATTTCATCAGTTTTTCATCTTTAATTTCATAAAAAACGCCAAAAATTTGACATGGTTTACCTACGGTTTTACCTAAGTTTACCATTTCCAAAAAAAAAAAAAAAATCATCCATTTTCCATTTTTAATTCCATAAAATTATCACAAAAATTGGGCATGGTTTACTTATGGTTTCGACCTAAGTTTTCCCATTCACATAAAAAACAAAACATTTTTAATCATGGTTACCCTAAAGTGTTACTCTAAATTTCATTTTGGGTTTATCCTATGGTTGTCCATCTAAGTTTCCATCGGTTTGCATCCATGTTTCATTTGGTTTCATTCATTTACCTTTTAATTAATTAAGGTTTCATGTTTAAACAAAAGAAAAACAACATACAAACACATTTGCATTTTTCAAATTCACAATCGAGGAGATAGTGCACTGACTGGTCTCGCCTCGGCTTCGTCGCTCGACGACCCGGTCTATGCACTCATGGTGGTTGGATAATCCAGTAGCGCTTCGCGTCAGAAAATCTACCTCCTCCTCCCTAGAGCTCCAAATCGTAATTGCTGAACAGTGCAAATGAGCCAAAATCGTCATTTTCGCTTATTTATACTTTTTGTTCACTGGTAATCGTCCCTGACCGGGACGAGCGCTTTTTGACGCGCTCGTCCCACCCCAAGACGAATACCACCGTGGAGCACTCGTTCCACCCCAGGACGAGTACCATCCTGGCACTCGTCCCCCCAGGACGAATAAAAAAAAAACACATAACAAATTAAAAATGACAAATGCCAACAAAACCACTAAAAATTTCCGGACAAAAGTGTTCTTGCACTTAACCTCTAGGCATAAGAAAACTGATGTCGGGGTATACCTTGTCGTTATCCTACTCCCTAAGAAGGCTACCATAGCCGGACCGCTCCACGGGAAAACGGATTTTCGCCAATATTAACCCCAAATGGCATCTCAAAATGGGTTCACACTCACCAAAAATAGGTCAAAACAATCGGGAAACTACTCGAGCATGCTTAGCGGTAAAACATCTGAAGGCACCCTCACTTAAGTCATCTTGGGTCAAGCGACTCGTCGCTTTTCTCATGGTAGTCATTCCTTCATTGATTCGTCGCTTGAGGGGGTAGTCACACTTAAGTCACCAATCAACAACAATACACCCAATCACGACAATAGCATGCATTCAAAGAATCATTGACAGACAATCACGCTCCTGCTTGGGGCAGCAAACAAGCAATTATCACAAACTGATTAAACACTTGGCATTCTCAAAGCATGAACACAAGGTTCCCCCGTGGATAAAAGGTTGCGCCCTTTGCCTATTCATGACTGATCAATGTCCAAGCTCAAGTCACACCTCACCAAAATAGGTTAATACTTGATTTAAGTTCCTTAGCTCATCAAAAGTAAAGATTCAAGAATGCATGCCCTTTCCATACTTGGGGCATCAAAAGTTGGTTAGGTTACCAAGAAACCCTAATCATTAGTGCTTTGGTTATCTATTTTTGCTCGGCACTGCGCCTTGCACAGCGCTTCCCAAAAAGGGGCATCTGTAGACACCAAAACAGCACCAATCCGATTATGTGACAACAAGCGCTGATCGTATTGACACAAATGGCCCCTAGGGCAGCCCCAGAGGTTAAAACAGTGGTTCTAACCACTCACACAACAACTTTAGAAGATTAGACACCATTTTGGCACCTTTTAGGCACTCTGCCCCATATTTGTCTCACCCAAGGACGAATACGGATTTTCAATTCACGCTCGCTCCTGGGTGGAACGAATACGGATTTTTAATTCGCGCTCGCTCCTGGGTGAAACGAATACGAATTTTCAATTCGCGCTCGCTCCTGGGTGGAACGAATATCAGGTTTGACCAGCAAAAAGTCAGACCTCGACGCGTGACAACTCAGAACTGCCACTTAGCTTTTCTTGCATGCCATAGGAGTGCGAGTGAGTTCTTTTGACAACTCATATCTGCCAATTGACTCTCCCTTCACTGCATGGGAATAAGAGTAAGCTTTTAGGACAACTCAGATTTGCCACTTAGCTATCCCTTCATTGCATGGGAGTGCAAGTGAGCTTTTCTAAAACACACAAAGACATGCACAGAGGAAGTTAAGAAGCCCTTGATCAAGAAGAAGTCTTCTCTTCACACAAAAAGCAGTCATGCAAAGAAACACTTTTGCATGTTAATTCAAAGAGACCTCTTAGGTCTATAAAATGGTGAGTTTCCTCACCCAAAAGATATATCGAGAAGGAGCATTTTGAGCGACAAAGTGCTGCTAATTCATTTACTTGCGATTTGTGTTTTCAACATCCATAATATCTTAATCGAAAGAGAGGTTATTGGGTGACTTTTGAAGGCACGAATCAAGAACCAACACCAATTTTTTTGACCATAATATTCTACCAATTTGCCGACAACACATCACATCAAGTTTCGGACCCATCCTAAGCGGATTGGTGTCGAAGCAAAGTTTCACCCACGGGTGGTTTGCCTTCGGGCACCCCCCACTTTATTTCTTTTATAGTATTTAGCTAGTTTCATGTTTATGCTTTTGTCAAGTCTTCATTTCATTTATATTCATTTTAATCATAGTTAGATTTATCTTTTATTTTTCATACACAGGTGCTACTGATTCTTTGTTTGTTTCTTTGAACGCAGATTTACAACATTAGACGAGCAACGAGGAATCTACCTTTACCAACGCAAGCGACGACGACGTTTTGGTTCGCCCATCTTATATGTGGGCACGCGGAAGAAGGAATTCTGAAACAAGTTGTAAAAGAGCAATATTTAACACTCCTATCCCATAAAAAGGAAGGCGACGCATTGTAACACGAATTCACAAAGCATATCAATAAAAGGGTCGATTTTTATATTGCTTTAATATCTTGTGTTCATGTTCTTTCTTTTTATGCAATTTTCAATAACATAGGGTTTAAGCATTATGTTAGTTTCATTTACATTGCAATTTTAGTTTATCCTTTTTGTTTTCGGAATCTCGTGTTTTCAGTACCAATCCTACTAATCAAAAACCTCGATGGTATGAACGACCAATCCCTCTTGAAGTTCATCCCTAGCAAAAGCTAAGTAGGAAAGAACTTGTAAAAATAACATTGTGTTGCTATTAAGAGGGGTCGGGGAGAACAAGGACCCCCAGTCGGCATGACTCAGACTATCACAAATTCAAGAGAACTTCTCCTAAGATGGTTCAATTTGGATCAGGTGGATTCTTGGCATCAGGTCAGAGCTTCCATGCTCCATCGTGGATTGCGATAATGTTTTGACTTGAATGGTTGTCACCTCACCAAAAGGGTCTTGTGGGATTAGTGACCCCAAGGAGGCCATAGTATCCACAAAATGATTCGATGATCGAGGGAGTGCCGCGATGTCGTACCATTCAAGCTGTGCCAGGAATTTGTCCATAAGGGCTTTGTAGGCCTGTAGAATTGGGCATTTACATTGGAATACCCCCTTTACTTGGTTAACAATTAACAGCGAATCACCAAAGATGTTTAAATTTTTGATGTTCATGGTGATTGTTGTCTGAAGACCTATGAGCAAGGCTTCATATTCAACATTGTTGTTGGTGCACGAGAAATCTAATTTAAATGATAGAGGCATTGGAACCCCTTGCGATGTGATGAATACAATTCCCGTGCCACCACCTTGCTCACATTTAGAACCATCAAAGAATAGGGTTATGTCGGCCTGTGACTCAGGCTCATCAAAATCTGGCGATTCTAAGACATGGAAGACCCCATCATCTGGCAGCTCTATGGTCAAAGGTTGATCATCTTCAAGAGGAGCCTCTACTAGTTGATCGGTGATGACTTGACCTTTGATGGACTTTTGTCCAATGAATTCGATGTCAAACTCCATCAACAACATGATCAATTTTATCATGTGGCTACTATGATAAGTACGACTCATCATGTACCACAATGGATTCTCCTTAGACACAACATACGTCATGTTGCTCAGCATGTAATGGCGTAACTTTTTGGTAGCAAACACCACTGCCAAGCAGAGCTTCTCAACATATGCATAGTTAAGTTCATAACTAACCAGGGTGCGGCTAAGATAGTAATTAGCTTTGTTCTTTGTGTAGTTCATTTTTCTGGGCTAGCATGGCACCCAATGCCACCTCAGTAGCTGAGATGTATAAATAGAATGACACTCCTGGTCTAGGTGGTGCCAATACTGGCAGTAAAGTCAAGTATTGTTTGATGTTGTCAAAGGTTGACTGGTACTCATCATCCCAATGAAATGCTACCCCCTTGTGCAATAATTTATTCATGGGTCAACACTTGTCAGATAGCTGCGCTATGAAGTGCTTGATTGACATGACCTTTCCCTACAGGCTTTTGAGTTGCTTGATGGTAGTTGGGGGAAGCATTTCAAGGATTTCCTTGACTTTGTGTGGATCTACCTCGATTCCTCATTTGGAGACTATGAAACCCAAGAGCTTTCCAGATGTGATGCCAAATACGCACTTCTTGGGGTTTAATGTGACTTTATGTTCAATGAGGTGATCAAGGATCTTGCTTAAGTCATCGAGATGATCTGGGCGCAAAAGAGATTTAGCCAACAAATCATCCATGTAATATTCCAAAGTTTTATGCATGTGATCATGGAAGATGTATGTCATGGCACGTTGGTAGGTGGCGCCAGTGTTTTTAAGGCCAAAGGGCATGACCTTATAACAAAATGTCCCCCAAGGCATTGTGAACATCATTTTTAGTTGGTCCTCGAGATTAATATGAATCTGATTGTATCCCAAGAAACCATCCATGAGGGAGAGCATTTTGTGGCCCGTTGTAGTGTCTACCAATGCGTCGATGCTTGGCAATGGGAAATCGTCCTTAGGACTCACTTTGTTTAGGTCTCAAAAATTGATGCATATACGAATCATCCCATCAGGCTTTTTAATGGGTACCATGTTGGACAACCATGGTGGGTAATCCATGCAGATGAAAAACTATGCATCAAACAACTTTTGTAACTCATATTTGACCATTAAGGCTACTGTTGGGTGCATCTTACGTAGTTTTTTCTTGATTGGCTTGACTGTCAGATCAAGCATTAGATTATGCGTGAGTAGTTGTGGGTCTAGCCCTAGCATGTCTTTGTAGGACCATGCAAAAAACCTCCTTCTTCTCTTTGAGAAGGGCAATGTAGTCGGCTTGCTCTTCAAGGGATAGAATTACCCCCATCTTGATGATTTGTGAATTCATTGGATCAGAGCCGATGTCTACGTCAGTCGTCTCTTCAACTGACATGTGGGACCCATCCTCCAACTAGTGTGGAGTTGGGATCAGGTGGATATCATTTACTGAATTTAGATCTACGTTTGGAACGTCAGGTTCCTCTTCAGCATGGAAGACATCCTGAGTCTATCCTGGGGTGAAATGGAATATCTCACCATAAGGCCAATACTCTGATGGGGATGGTGGTTTGTCAGCATGATCCTAGTCTATAGAATCTAGGTCTAGATGCAATGATCATGTTGGGTCAGCTGGGTTATGGATGGGGGTGGTTAATTCAATGGATATCATGTTGATGAAATGATTTTGGTCTCAATTACCATGGGTATGGTTACTCAAACATCCTAGGTGATCTCTGTGCTTCGTATCTAGCTTTGTGGGTACTGGAATGAATGGATCAGCCCTATGTGCGGATAAAAGGATAGGATCTGCCCTTGGCACTGATGGCTCTATAAGGTCTCTGGGTGGAAGATGTTCTTTGTATACCTAAAGTGGCGGGTGCAGTAGTTAGTCCAACTACACCTAGTTTAGGTGCCACCTATGCCTTGGCCCTATGTGTAATTGTTCAAATATGTCGTCTATGTCCACGGGGTATTGCGGTTATCGCATATGGTTGAGATATGCCATCTTAGTCTCGTCTTCATAATCGCTATTAGAGATCCAAAGGCCTTCATTGGCTCTAATAGCTGTTTATGATATGTGAGGCTCATCTTGCTCGAGCAAATTGATTTGGTCCCATCAAGGTTGTTTCGCTCTTTGCAGGAGGACCAGATTCTCTTGAAGTGGAACTTGCTCGATTGGAGCATACAAAGGGAATATTGTCATGAAGCTCTCCTGATAATCATCTATGGGGGTCACTTATGAATGATTGCTATCAAATTTGAAAGGGTCCCAAGGTGCTACCTCATACTATGAATCATCTTTTGAAGAGCCTTCTTGGCCTTGTCTATATCCCTCTTGTATGTGAGTCCTCAATCTTTTTCCTTTCTCAATCGAAGAGAAAGGGTTGTTAAGGTCAACAAGGTTGGTTTTTAGCAATGGGAGGTAATCCCTCAATGTATATGTTGTGTTAGGATTGGCATATGGATTTAATGCCAACCCATCCTTGTTGCCTATCCCTAGGCCTTGCATGTTCTCTACCAAGATGTCAAGGGGTAGGGGGTGTTTGAACCCTACTCCTGACTTGTCGTATGGCATTTGATATCTTGGTTGGCAAAGAACACACACTCCTTGCTCATACCTGCCCAACCCATATCCATGCCAATTACATTGGCCAAGATATCTCAAAGTGAATTATGGGTTGGAAAAATAGTTGAAATCCTCAGTAAAGTGCTCTTCATCTTCTTCTTCTTGCATATAAGGTTCAATGCCATTATCAAGGCCCCCATAAACAAAGTTTGTCTAATTGGGTGGGTAGCCTAGAGGAACCATAGTGCCGATGGGGAGGCGAGGTCTCCCCATGTCCATGGACTCAAGTGCGGGTGTTGCTACAATGTTCCACACTAGATACTCCCCTAGGCCTATATTGGCCATCTCAATGGTGATCGTTGGTGGTGGAGGGGGAGGGAATGGGAGTTCTTCTTGGGTCCACTCCATGTAGGGTGAACTAGGTGTCTCAACTTCCATTTGGATAGGCATATATTTGATAGAGATGGTCGATACTGAGGGAGGTTCCTCTTTTAGGGGTTTCTTCCCCTTGTCCTTTGATGTGGCCATCGTAGGTGGAGTTGTTGGTGAAGGACCGGATGATGAATATGGACCCGATTGGGGATTTGATGGACTTAACAGTGAGGATGCATGCGGAATCAAACCCTAGTTAGATGGATTCAACTAAAAATTCAAATGTGTTGATGGAAGGGTCGACTGCAGAATTAGTTGCAATGTATTGCAATACTTGAAGGGCTCTAAGTCTGTCGGGAGTACATGCACCTGCCCTTCAAATGTGTACTTTAAGCACTGATGAGCTATTGAAGGGACACACTTCATGTCCCTGATCCAAGGCTGCCCTAGCAAGATATTATAGGCCATCTCACCTTCCAAGATGTGGCACAACATATGAATAGTTTTTTGTCCCACTTGGATGGGAAGGACAATTGTGCCAACCATCGAGCATATCGCATCATTGAATGCTTAAAGAGTATAGGTGGAGGCCACGATGTGAGATGCTAGCAAATTTAGGTGTTTGAATACCACTATTGTAATTATATTACTAGAAAATCTAGTGTCCACCAACACTCTCTTATACGAAATCCCGTTGACCTGCGCAATGACGTGCAAGGGTGGATTCGCCATATCACTAGTCATCGATTTCAATTCTTCTTCTCTAAAGGTGATGACTGGTTCTGTACATTGTTTTACATGTCCCACAAAGTTATTGAAAGAGTTTTCTTCATGGGGCTATAACTCAATGGCTTTTAATATCTCCATTAGAGCCTCTCGATGGGGTGATGATTGTTGAATGAGCTCGTAAATGGAGAGCCTAGCCGATGTGGTCCTTAAACTTTGGGTAAGTCTAGTCTAAATTGTGGCCACTAGTCTAGGCGAGGGAGGTTGTGTAGGGTGTTGTTGAGGCTATGAAGTTGATGGAACCTCTCCTGTGGTTGCTGTAGGGGTAGCTCCTGGGTACCTCTTGTTCCTAGTCACTATGCTTATCATCCCTACATACCCCTGCATGGGGCAATTCTGTGTCACCTCATTGACTTGAAGGGTCTTTGCTTGCGTATCATGGGTAGGTAGGGGGTCTTTGAAGACTCCCATCTATTGGTTGTTTGGTGCTACGGGGTTGTCCATTGCCAACGTCTTGTTGTCTATTAGGTCTTGCACGAAGCTCTTGAACTTCCAACATGCATAAAGGTCATGTCATTTATGCCTATCAAATCTACAGTACAAGTATTCCCTATAGCCCTTAGGTTTTGGTGCATTGGGATCTATGGGTCAACTTTCTGGTAGGTGTATCAAGTTTGCAATGGAAAAATGATCAAACAAGGAGTATTTGGACTCGGTGAAGGGTGTGAACTATCGCCTAGGGTGACGCTACTAAGTTTGCTCTTGCCAATGATTTTCCTTCTCATAGCTATCAAGAGGAACTGCGTGATAGTTAGCCTATGAGGGTTGTGTTGTTTGCACATGCTTAGGCATGTTTATAGCAACCTGATTAACCACAACGGGTTTCGGTTGTGGGGTCCCTATTTTGGCATTTTTATGCCACTCTTTCTTCTTTGGCTTGGCAATCTTACTATCTTGTATCTTGATCTCCTCAATGATTCTGGCTTATGCCAGGGCTTCCTCAAGAGTGGCATATTGCTACAGCTGCAATAGCACAAAGATCGATCTCAAACAACTCTTTGAGAACATTTGGGTTAGGTCCACTATAGGAGGGAGGTAGGGAAGCTTTGAAAGCAATGTCCTCCACCGATTTCCATAGGCCACCATGGTTTCTTCCTCATACTTCTTGAGGCTAGCTAGGTCGTTTAGTGATGCCTTTTTTTTGGTGTTGAAGGTGAAGCATTCGAGGAACGCGTCCACTAGCTGATCCAAGTTACTGATGCTATGTTTTGGCAATCGAGTGAACCAATCCAAGGTAGGGCCTACGAACATGGTTATAAATGTTCTTAGAAGCAAAGCATCATTGTATTGAATGCCAAAGCATTGGCTTAGGAATCTAGTCATGTGCTCTTGGGCATCCTCCTCCCATATAAAGAGTGCCAACTAGGGCAGTTTAAAGTGTTTAGGGTATTGGGGTGTCGACACTGACAGATGCACAGGGTGACTGTAGAGCTAGCATAAAGTGGGCTTTTGGGGCCCAGAATTCTTGGTATCCATAGACTCTAAGCACTTTAGCAACACTTTATATGCATCGAAGGATTTGATCTCTTCCTCCTTGGTTTTCTCCCACTATGGATTGCGGGGAACTTGAGGCCTATGGAGGGGTAGCCAGAAAGCATCCCCCCTACCTTGGTAGGGTGTTTCAGCCCACTCTTATTCTTGCTCATACTCCTCATAGGCTTCTTGAGGAGTTCCTGGGTGAGACCTATAAACATGGGTGGGTGCCCGCGGAGGGTGCCCATCGTTGTTTTTGGGAGTGGCCTCTTGCTCAGGTCTAGGAGGTCTTGGAGGTAATATTTGATAAGGTCACGAAGACCTGTATCGCACCAAGGGGTTGTGCCTCTCATACAATTCTATCTTATGCATGCGAGGGGTTGGGACCCTCTCAGGCACAGTGTTCTAGAGCAGTTCGTCTGTCTGACGTCGAATGCGCTCTTTGCTAAGGTGATATAGGTGCTCTAACTGTTGTTGGTCTTGCCTGAGCTGCATGATTTGTGCTTGGCAGATGACATTTTTGGCAAATTCCAAGTCAATTTATTGCACCATCTTGTATTTAGGAAGCCTAGATGCCTCTCCTACATGTCTATCTTGATCGTGGTGATCCGAGATCCCTATGGGTTGATTTTCTATGTCGAGGTTAGCAACATTCACCCGAGGTTTTGGCCTCAGTGGGTGATATTGATACATAGCAGGCACAGAGGTGCATTTCTCCCATCTTTGTGTATTGCTCTTGAGGAATGTAGTGGTCTTCCTCGTACTCCATCTCATATGTGTGAAAGGGGCGAGCAGAATTGGCTTGCCCTATCTGAAGAGCCTTGTGCTCTAGATTTGGCTTATTGTTTTGGACAGTAATAAAGGGTAAAGGGGGGATGACGTAATCATGTGGCCCTTCCTTATATACCCTATGTTGCTCTAGCACTTCATCGCACGGTGGCCACTTATAATAAGCGTCTAAGGGAGCCCTCTCGTCTATGTTGAGTGCCACGTGTATGGCCTCCTCCTGAAAAGGTCTGTGCTGAGTGGTAGTGCCTCTCAAAGGGGTGCCTCTATAGTCCCATTCTGTAATGGCATGATGTGGACTATCTTGTGGGTCAGGCCACCAAGGTAGTATGACCAAGTCCTCAGGACTATATCGGAGGTGACTTGTGCCCCTTTGTGCACTTTTCATAGATTTTGCCTGTGATTGGGCTCGGCTACGGGTGTACACCATGGTGATGTTTTTCTAAAGATGTGTACATTTTTATCTTCTTTAAAATTTTTTATGCTACACTAAACAAAAGGGAAACACACAATCAAAGCAATGATTATGTTGTTTATGGATTAAAAGTGTGCCCTAAATCTGGTTTAGTGTGTTTTGATATTTGCTTTAAAAACCTTGTAAAGAAATTTTTGTTGTATATGCAATATGAGGGCTCTTATATCTCCCAAAAATGATCGCCCCTTCAATATACCACTGCCAGGCCAATATATCAAACCTCTCTATATACCCGCCATTACGTGAGGGAGACTATTGGTATGTGAGAGCAAAAAAGTATGTGGAACATAGGCGGTATGAAAGGGGAATCACTCTGTTTTGACACCTACCATAGAAGACTTATCCTCATGCACTGGGAATCACCCCAACTACACTTGGTCAGCTTTTGTCAGGATTTACATCTAGCAACAGTCACAATCAGGGTTATGTATGCAATATTTCAAGCCAAGGTGGTGATGAAATCCATCGTTGATATTTATCAAGGGTTGGGGTTTTATGACCAATGCCTTGATGTTCAGATTATCTCGTGGTGTGTGGGGTTCTTTTTACTTGCAAAAAGAAAGAAAAACATGTAGTAAAACTCTCCTATGCAAGCAAAGAAATAAGAAATGATAGAGACAGAAAATAGAAAATGATAGAGGATGCTCAGAACCCCTACCTCTTCTCTGCCCAAACCGGATGCCTCTGAGTTTCTACTCTAAAACTACACAGAGAGCTATTCGTCCTGGGGTGAGACGAATAATAGATCTATATTTGTCATAGGGTGAGATGAATTCCCATTCATCCTAGGGTGGCATGAATTCCAGCTCTATATTCGTTACAGGATGGGACGAGCAGTAGTCCAGTGCTTGAAAGATTGATACCTGCAAGCAAAAACACACAACTTTTGATCAAAAATTTGATCTCAAAATCAAGGTATAGAGGTCCCACTATGATCGCCACTGAAAGCATGACGATACGGAAACAAAACAAAAATGCCAAGTGCGATGTATGCAAAAGCAAAACGTAATGCTAAGTCCTACGAAATGAAATGCATGAAAGGAGAGAAACATCAATGAATTGAAACAAGATAGAAAGAAAATTTTGAGTACAACCCTTTTTATTAATTTTCTTTAAAATCGGGTTACAATATGTCTCCTCCCTTTTGGGGACTAGGAGTGTTAAGTAGGGCTATATTACACCACGGATTGATACGCTTTCTTCCGCGTGCCCACATGTAAAATGGGTGGACCAAATGTCATCGCCGCTTGCGTGAATATATCTTTGATTCCTTGCTGCTCCTTTGGTGTCGAGATCCTGTATTCAGAGAAATAGAAAAGGATTAGTAGCACCTGCGGATGGAGAGAAACACGTGATCCCCAAGGCCTGCGGTCAGTGCATGCATAAAATGATTAAAATGATAATTGAAACATATCAGAATGAGATGAAAATTTGGCAAAAGCAATAAAACATTACCAGGAAGCCACTGGCAAAAGGAACAATCCATAAATCTTGTATAGATTTCTAATCACTTCGGGGTGGGACGATTAGGACTGTCACAACCTATCCAAAAGCCACCTCCTAAATGTCCAGTCCAAAAGCCTCCAAATTACCTTCAAATTTGGGGTTAGGTAAAACGGGGTATTTTGGGATGACCTAGATGGTCGGATTTTGCCAATTCGACCTCTATCGCCCAGAATTTGATGATGCTCCCTACATGTTAGGGAAAGCGGGAAATAACAAAATCATGGTCAAAACTTGTTAGAATCACATGAAATTTAAATGACAGCATATGTAAGTGACCTAGAATCAAATTCAAAAGAAAAATCAAGGAAATCTACCATAAATTTCTAATCACTCCGGGGTGGGGCGATTAGAACTGCAACAGTGCGGGGGGCGCCTGGGGGCAGGATGCCTACCGTTTAGGACTTAGTTTCAGCACCAATCCACTTGGTATGGGTCCAAAACATCTTATGGGGTTGTTTCAACAAATTTGGTGGGATATTGTGGCAAAATTTTCAGGTTTGGGTCTGGATTGCTCCAAATAATCCTCCTTGTTCCTCATTTTTGGGTGAGAAGACTCACCAATTTATAGACCTAGGGTCTCTCTCTTTGAATGCGCATGCGAGGGTGCCACTTGAGTTACTTGTCCTATTTTTGGATAAAATACTCTTCCCTAATTTAGAGTCTCCTTGCATGAGGCCTCAAAAATCAAGGCATGCATGACTGAAGTCTCTCTCTCTGATTTGAAGTCGTTCCTCATAATTGCATGTCCTGAAGTTGTAGTTAAGTAGCGGACCTATCGAGGTTTGACTTTTTTCTAGTCAAACCTGCTATTCGCCCCACCCTAGGATGAATGCTGCTAATCGTCCTAGGGTGGGATGAATACCAGTTTGTAATCATCCCAGGGTGAGACGAGTAGGGAGCAAAGTACTTAAAAGGTGCCAATTTGACCTCTAACCTTCCAAAAATGTTGTGGGAGTGGTTAGGACCACTATTGAACCTCTAGGGGCTGCCCTAGGGGCTATGTATGTCACTTCAATTAGTGCTTGTAGCCACATAATCGGATTGGTGCTATTTTGGTGTCTACAAAGTGTGCTAGAAGTCCACTTTTAAAATTTGCAATAAGGGAAGCTACAGGATTAGACACATGAAGCAAGATGCATAGTCAGTTGAAGTGATGGACATAATCCTGCATGGACTAGCACTTTCCTTGTCAAAAGTAAAGCCATTGGTTAAGCAAGTCATCATCATAATTGGATGGATAAAAGGTGGCCTTCAAGATGGTGACCAAAGCATCCCACGTGGTTATGGGGTTTTGAGTTCCTTGGAATTCAATGATGAGAACCTTAGCCATACCAAAAAGTATAAGTTTAGAAAAAGGAATTTTGTCATCATCCATTATTTGACTAAATGTAAACCGAGTCTCATATCTAGGATCTAGCTATTAAGAAATTTAGGATTCCTAGAAACTTCATATATTTTGACTTCACACTTTCTATGAGAATGGATAGAGGAGGAAAATTGCATTTTGAGGTCCTTAATGGTGTCAACTAATGAATTTACTAATGAGTTTACCTTAGCTAATTTATCTATAAAATCCTAGTTGGTGGTCATATTTCTACTGTGTGGAGCTAGGGAAGAGAATGAAGTTTAACCAGATAAAGGATGCTATCAATTAGCGAATTCAAATATAAAACACGTAACTTCAAAAGATATTATGTTGGTCAAAGTAAAGCACTTAAAGTTCTATGAGTAAGGAATATTAAGTTTGACAAAATAAATTCAATTTATGCCAAGCATCATAAGAAATAATGCTCAAACTTATAATAGGTAAAAAATGAATGGAAAGGAGCAAAGGCTCCCCTTGATGGTAGTGTTGTCTATGAGAAATTTGGATAGGTGTCTCAAAGAGTGCTTAGATTTATTTGAGAGCTGGTGATTATGTCCAATCAACAAGTTGATTGTGATTCAGTCACTCGTGTTGTGGAAGACATATTCTATGACAAGCTTGGATGAAATTGCTCTACCAATTACAAGCTATGTATTCCAACACATTAATAAGCAAACATCACATGTTGCAGTTCCAAAAGTATAACTCCTTTACATAGATGGGTCTACCTCCTAGTTTAGGTTTGTACAACTTAGTCAACATTTGGAACCTCCACATGGAAGAGTTTGATTACCAACAAACATCAAGGTTGATTTAAGAAGGGACTATTACATCATTTTTGTGTACAATACTTTTGGCTTGTTATGTTAGTTGGATCTAAGGAATGATCATGTATATAGTTTGGGCCAATATCACATGGCTAGCAAGAGCAACAATGAGCATTCATTATAGATGAAACACCTGAACATACCTAATATTGATGAATAGCTCCAATTGCTTCCTCCAAAGGCTATGTGGTCATCTCCAAGCGTCTGATGCTTGAATATTAATAGAATTGCATGCCAAATGATGTCCCACGTTTCCTTGATTACTTGCATAGATGTATGTCTCCTCAAATTTACAATTAAAGTAATTTTATTTGCCTCCAAGTGCAACCAATCCTCTAGGCCATGTTTTCATTGCTTGGTTGTTTGTTTTGATGTGTGGACAATGTCTGAGATACATGGCTTCGTAGTAGTTTTTAGCTTCTTTAGAACACAGGTGCAAATTACAAAGTGTAAAATGCTTGTTTTACTAAAATGCGATGGTGAAAAAATCCATTTTTATAGAAATTTTAGCTTCAATAAGTGTGAAGACTAGATAGGTCCCTTTTGATATTATTTGGTGATGATAGATCTCTAGTGACAGCATGGGAAACATAGAATAGATCTGTGATGTTAAAAAATCCTTAAAAACTCTAAAAAAAAGTCAATCATGAAAATGTAGATGATAAAGCAACTTGTGGTCTTAGGCAGAGATGGGTTTGGACAACAATCATACCTGTAGTTTCTTTGATAGGCTTCTTCTGGTCAATTGATATATTGTTGTGGATTGCAATAGTTCATGGCTTGACCCAAGAGGAAGCATTATAGGAATTAATACAGTGAATCTACCTTTGAGATGAGATAATAAATAATTTTGAGAGGCAAATACAGACTCAGATAAATAGGATTTTTGGATGTGGGTCTCCTTCGTTGACATAGGCCAAAAAAAATAGCATAATAGAGGTTTTATGGACCCTATAAGAACTGTGGCTTTTCTCTATAGGAACATGAACATAAACTTTACCTATAAAATTTCTTCGAGAATCACAAAAAGGCTGACTAGGATCATAGTACTTTAACATGATAGAAATTCATGCAACAAAAAATTAGGTGGATCTACTCATGGATATTTCTTGTTCTCCTTCAAAACCAGACTAGCCTAGGGGAAGAGGATAATCCCTACCAAACTAGTATCACTGCTCTAATACCAATGATAAGGATTCATCCACAGGCAAACACATGAAGGATTAACAGTCAATAATTGATCAAATGCATTGAAAAACATGTATAAATATGGATTACAATGCCTTGAGGAGTATCCATCAGATAAGATTATATTTAATTGCTCCTATCAAAAATATTATTTGAAAAATTACCTGCTAACAAGCATTTAATAAGGTAAATTACCTACAAATAAAATGCAATATTAATATGAT
Organism: Wollemia nobilis; assembly: GCA_028583015.1. Lineage (NCBI taxonomy): Eukaryota > Viridiplantae > Streptophyta > Pinopsida > Araucariales > Araucariaceae > Wollemia > Wollemia nobilis. The sequence continues at coordinate 18,635 of JAQPPZ010006258.1, forward strand.
GAAAATCAATTATTAAGATTATTATTTTTTTAAATAAAGGGGTAAAAATTATTGATAAAAATTTTGGATTATAGAGTACAGTTGAGCTCCCAACCATGACTCAAATAAGCAAAAAAATAGGCTAAAACCATCAGAAAAGGTTGAAACCCGAAGAAGACAACAAGAAAAAATCACATTAAGTCTGAACATCCTTGTGGATCAAGTCCTAGAGGTGTTAAGAGTCCCCAGATGGGAGACTCTCCCAATTATCGATAATCCAAGGATCCAATATCTCAGAAGCCCTTTTGGCCAGGTAATCAACAACCCCATTCCATTCCCTTGGAATGTGCACAAAGGATATAAATTTGAAGTATTCACTCATTCTGAGAATTTGAACAACCACAGAGGCTAATTGTCAATTAATATCCTCCACCCTTTTACTGTTTAAAATATTAATCACAATTTGAGAGTAAAAATCACAAATATTTATGTTCCATCCAAGAGAAAACCCCCTCTGCAAGGACTCGAGAATCATAATATATTCCATAAATTTGTTGGAGTGAATCCATTTATAAATGGAAAAGAAAAAATTGATCATGCCAGTAGAATCTCTCCCAACACCACCAATTCCAACATGTCCAGGATTACCCCTAGACGACCCATCAGTATTAATTTTTAAAACTCCTCTAGGGGGTGGCCTCCACCTACCATCTCTCCTAACTTATTGTTGAGCTGAGGAACCCTGCTAGGGCTAGAAGAGTTCACACCGTACCCAAAGAGACCAAGGACATATCGTACCTTCTCCTCCCTAGAGTATAAAAGAGGGTCCACATCTCATTTGCTATGGATAGTTTCTTGAACCATACATAGGATCATTTTCTAGATCTATTGAATAACCAAATTACTGCCCTGAAATATGCAATAGTTTTGTTCGAGCCAAATCTATTAGATGATGCATTAAGGGCCCAAATTCCAAGCCACTCAAAGGAAGAGGGCCTTGGTTGGAGGTCTACCCAGACTACTCCAAAACTCCACCAGGGAGAGCACATAAAAAAAGGATGGTTCCAGGCACTCCACCAACGATGCCAAATGTCTCTGGTAAGGGAGCATTGGAAAAATAAATGAGAAGAGTCATTCTCATTCTTATCGTAAAGGACACAAAAAGAGGGACCCTGAAATCCCCTCTTCCTCACATTATCCTAAGTGAGGCATTTATTACAAGCTACAAACTAGAGAAAGAAGTTAAATTTTGGCCAAGAAAATCTATTCCACACCTTTTCCACCATTTGATAGGGAGACTCAAACTTTTGCTTATCAAGAACATGATAACCATAGGCTACAGAGTAGGTTCCCTTGGGATCAGGGTTCCAAGCTAGAATTTCTTTACCCTTCAATGAAGAATAAGACCTCCCTATAAGAATAAGAGCAAGCACATCTTTGTCCTCGACCAACCCCCCATGGGGCCATTCCTATGGATATTTCCACCTGTACATCTCCATATTTCTAGAAGACTAGATTTTTCATAAGTCCTCCACACAATACCAACCCACTTCCAAGAAACAAACACTTAGGGAATGCAACCTAGAATATTGAGTCAAGATAGGAGGGTGGCCATCCCAAGAATCCTCCTAGAAAAGAGTATCTAATCCCTGATTGCAAATCCATAACAAATCCTACTTGATTAAATTAGCTCCTCTTTTTAGAGTGTCCCAGATAACTAGACCTTTCCCAACCAAGCTGACTCTAGGGATCTCAACCTCAAAAATATCTCTTAAGTATTTACAAGATAATATTTTAGCCCAAATATGATCTTGAGAGGTACACCATCTCCAATAATATTTTGTAACCAAAGCCTACCCAAAAAGAGTCATATATCGTAAACCAAGGCCTCCCTCTTGAATTGGCCTACATATAGAATCCCACCTAACCAAAATCTATTTAGATTGATCAAGTTTTTTAGACCACAAAAATTGTCTTGACAAAGCATCCATGTCCTTGATGAAATGAGAGATCTATTTGCACAAAACACCTATAAATGGGTAAAGCTTGAATAACAAATTTTAAAAGCAACACTCTACCTATAGAGGATAGCCATCTAACGATCCAGTGATTTACCTTCCTTCTAAACTTATCAAGCATAGACTGCCAAGAATATCTAGGAAGAGGATGAGATGAAATTGGAATACCAAGATAATTGAAGGGGGGGTCCCGACCTGGAATATTAGAATGCGATCAATCCTAACTTGAATAAGAGGAGGGGTATTGAAGAAGAAAATAGAAGAATTTTCCTTATTAATCAACTATCTAGAAGCACTAAGATATATTTCAAGAGACCATCTAATGTTACCAACTTGCTTGATAGTGACAACGCCCAAAAAATTAGTATCATCATCAAATTGAAGGTGGGAAAGATGTGGCAAACTACCATCCCACTTCCACCCCTAAATGAGACCTTGTCTGACCTGAGACTTGAGAAATATCCCCAACCCTTCCATCATAATGATAAAAAAATAAGGAGATAAAGGATATCCTTGCCTCAATCCCCTTGAGGCCTCAAATAGCTTCAACGACTCATTATTAACAAGAACAGACAACGAGGAAGAAGAAACACAACTCATCACCCATCTAATCCATTCCTCCTCAAAGCCAAAAGTAGCAAGAAATTTTTGAAGAAAGGACCATATGACCCGATCATAGGCTTTGGCCATGTCCAAATTAATGAACATATTTTTCTCCTTAGAAGTTTTGATCGAGTGAATAGCTTTTGTAGCAATAAAAACCCATATATTATTTTTTGGCCAGCAACAAACCCACCTTGTTCCTCAAAGATGATTTTGCTCAACCATATCTTCAGCCTCTCAGCAATAATTTTTGTGATGATATTATACACAACATTGTAGAAAGCAATAGGCCTAAATATATCCAAGGATTTCACTCCTTTTTTTGGGGGAATAAGCACCACAAAGATAAAATTTAGGGCCCTTAGTATCTGTTTGTTCTTTTGGTACTCATGGACCACATCTAGAAGATCAAATTTGATTAACTCCAAAAAATCTTGATAAAACTCAATCAAGAATCCATATGGGCCTGGGGCTTTCTATTTTTCATCTTGAATACAATATTTTCCAACTCCTCAAGGGAAATTGGACCCATCAAGTGCTCATTCATCTCTCTAGAAATAATTGAGGGAATACAATTTAAATATTTTCATCCTCATCATCTGAGAGGGAGTCCTCCTTGAAGAGAGATGAAAAATACCTCTAGTCTCTTCTAAAATATACTTAAAAGAAGAGAGCATGTCCCCCTAAGAATTCACAAGAGAGGTAATCATGTTACCATTATAGTGAGCCTTAACTGAGTTATAAAAGAAGGCCATGTTCCTATCCCCTTCCTGAAGCCAATCTACTCGAGCGTTTTATTTCCAAAAACATTCTTCTCTTAGTTTTCATTCAATAAGGTCTTTCGTAGCCTCAGATTCCTCAACGAGGAACTCCTTCATGAGTCCTTTATATTTAATATTCCTTGAAGCTTCTTCCACCCTCCTAAAATCCACCAAATTAGCCAAGGAAAGGTTCCTATAATTTAGTCTATTCCATCTCTTCAATTTATGCTTAACAAATTGTAACTACTTCATAAAGGAATACATAGCAGTGCCATGAGGAGGCTTGCCATCGATCCACCAACCTCACATGAAATCATGAAGCTTAGGATCCTGAAGCCACATAACTTGAAACTTAAAGGATGTATTCTTCTTGAGATCTAACTCTAGAGTAGAGAGTTTGATAGGCCAATGATCATATCCCCTACCCTCTAGAATCACAAAATTAGCGCTTCTATTATTACCCACCCAAAAATTGGAGATTGTAAAACTATCCAGCCTCTTTGAGATGGAATCTTCTCCACATCTTCTATTTTTCTAGGTAAATATACCATTATACAGATTGATTTCAACCAAGTTATGGGTTTGGATGTGAGCACTGAAGAAAAAATAAAAAGGCTCTAAACGATCAACCCCGTCGCGTTTATCCTCTAGACAAGTGATAGAGTTGAAGTCTCCAACCAAAATCCATGGGTATAGGGGATTTAGACTTCTCACAAAGCCAATGTTCTCCCACAAATTCACTTTACCATTGTAATAAACATGAGCATACACATTTGTAAGTAGAATGGTTTCACCTGATTCATTATCATGCTCGATCATCGAAATAGACCATCTGCTGGAAATCCAAGTAAGAGGAGAGATCTTAACCATATTCCATAAACAATCAACACCACCAGCATATCCACATGCACCAATACACTGGAATTGAACCCTTATCCACAACTTGGGAGTAATATTGAACATACTATTAGTAGCCAATTTAGTCTCCTAAATAAACACCACATCCAGAGAATGAACACGAACCAAATCATGAATAAATTTTTGTCTGGGGATATTGTTCAACCCCCTTACATTCCATGAAAGGATAATAATTTTTGGGGGTTAGAAAAATTAGAGTCCAATGTTCTCACCAAGCATGACTCCACCAAAGTTTCCCCCATTAACTTAATTTTATCTTGGTATTTCTTTTGACCCACCTTTATATTCTTATCCAAAGCATATTTTTTATTTTTTTCTACTGCAATCCCAACACCATAGGAGTTTTACAGTCCTAAGATGACTCCATCAATGCCTGAGTAGAAGAGGGCATAACTAAATCTATGCCACTTTCCAAAATATTTTTCCTTCTAGGGATAAATCTAACCATATCACCTGTACTCAGAACCAAAGCTCTTTGTTCTTCATTAAAACCACCTAGATCTGATTCCTTAGGTTCCACCTCAAGAAGAGACATCTGATTCGACCCTGTTATATCTGCATAAGGTAGCGATATTTAAGATATCTCTATGCACTAATCAATATAATATAGTATTTCAAAATGGTTGAGTAGAGCACTTGAATGGCTATCCTTAAAGTCTCTATTTGCCTTTCTTCCTCTATTTCAGGGTTTTACCAAAACAAAGCCTTCCTTATCCCGATCCCCTTCCTTTATTGGGGCTTTTCCTTTATCCAAATTTTGTCCATGTCGATAGGGCCCAAGATTTGAAGCCAAGGGCAAGATAAAATTAGGTCATTTTATTTGCAAGTGGTCATATTAACGATATATTTGACAACAAAATAGAAGAACTTCATAGTCAAGTTGTTGAACCCATATAGTCGATCCAAACTATATTTTACTATAATTTGGAATAGGATTGTTTAAATAAATTTTAACACAGATACGAGCAACAAATATTATCTTTTTATCTATCATCTATTGTGATGGTCCAATTGGCTTCCTAAGAAGAAGGGCAATCATATGCAAGATGTCATTTCTCCAAAATTCCAACGAGAGCCACATAAGCCAAACCCACACTGGAACCCACGATGACCGCTCCTATGATGGGTTGAAACCCACATGCCAAGGTTTAAGAAATTGTCCTACTTCATTATAAAAATAGGGAACCTCTTCAAATGCTTTGTTACGATCCACAAGATAAGAGAAAACCACCATAAATACCTATTCACACTTAGCATCACCTCCACGTCACCTTCAGGGTTCCAAGTCTACCTAACCCAAGCCTCCACAAAGGGAAGAGAAATTTGGATGCCCATAAATTTACCAATAAGTGCATGTTTGGTTAAATACTCCACATATTCCACCATCGAGTCTGGTTGAACCACTAGAATCGACCTGGCTTCACATCATTCCAAACATCCATTTTTCTTTAACAAGCGATTCTCAACATGCAATGGGAAATCCTATTCCTTCCAATCATTTTTAGATGAAAAAATATCACTAGCATGCATGCTCTATGAAAGGCCTGACACCATCACAAAATCCCTCCAATTGTTCAGCAAATATTAAGATATTAATTCCTATCACTTGTGAATGTGATATTTTAGTGAGAAATATGGCAACTTGAACAATTAGTGGTACTCAATCATATTATTTCAGATCCAAGTCACAAATTCCATGAGTGAAGATTTGTCATTGTGGAGATGATCATAGGCACAAGCCATTTTAAATTTATAGCCCAAGTAATGACTATAATTATATTTGTCAATGGTGATAGATGACCAAGTTTGTCCATAGATGAAAAAGACAAATAAAGGTTACAAGGAAGCGCTAGAGTTGAACCTCCCTTGAAAAAAATTATGATTCCTGCAAAATATTTTGAGTTTTTATTCTATTTAACCACTATAGAATATTTAGTTGCTCGAATATATATATTAAAAAAAAACACAAACATTAAGGCTATAAGGATAAATAAACTAACTCTAAATTTGAAGGCATTAAAAAAATACCTTTTCTTCTTTTTAATTTAATTAATGTTTTTTTTTTTGTGGGATAGAAGATGCACTATTTTCATTGATCAAGAAATATGTTACACAATATTTTATAAATGCCCTATTGGGGCTTTCAATAGGGACTTCCCAATATGGGAATTGCTCTCTTACAAAACTTTATAGAATGGTGTTCAAATGGTCTTCTATGCCACCTTGAAGGATGGGTGGGTTTTGGAGCCTTGGTTGCTTGACCACCCTAGGTTGCATGCACCTCCATGGCATCTTCATATAGGCAACAACAAGAATTTAATAGCATCAAATAGCCCTACCTTGGTTAGGCCTAAGTTAAAAAAATATGCAAGCAATAAAATATTACAAATCTTGATTAAAGTAAGAACATAACACCAAAGTGTCACAAAACCTCAAGAAATATACCTTGCTTACCTTACTTGTTTATCTGCTATTAATATTGTGTTTGGTTCAGGTTTTAGAGTTCAACCACCAAGGGTTGGATGACCTCTATTATGAACCACTAGGGGTTTAGTGGTCTCGACTACTAACTACCAGGGAGCTGATGAATAAGACCTTTGTTTGGAGTAGATTCGATCCTTTGTCTAGAAGCAGTTTCAAAAATAATATGCATGCATGTTCAAGTATACATTGATTTCTATGGTTAATTTGCACAAAAAATAAGAATGATTACAAAAGGAGATGAAAACACACACACACACACACACAAAGGGGTTCAGTAGAAATTTTAGTAGAGTTTTAACTTATGATTTCTATTATTGTTTTTTAATGAAGGAAAAAGAAAGGTATTTATTAAATTTTTGCAAGGGAGAGGGGGTGGTGGCTTGGAAGTGACATGGCATGACATGGAAACTATATGGTATGGGTGAGAGGATGTGAAAATCCTAGAGTATTAAACTTAGGATGGTCAAAGGGAGTGTGCACCATACCTCATTGATGAACTTGGGTGGGAAGAGTCCTCTCCCCACTCAAGTGGCATGTGCTTACCATACTCCATAAATGCACTTAGGTGGAAAGGATACTTATCCTTACCAAGTGGCATTAAGAGGTATGGGGAAGGTGAGGGTCAATGGGGATGTGGTAAGTAGGAGTAGATTAGGATAGGGTGAGGTGGACCTATTATAATGTCAAAGTAGGGGTGTGCACATAGAATAGGGAATTGTACACATAGACTAGGGGGATGGGAAGTCACATGGAGACTAAGAGCTTAGTGTAGGAGAGTGCTTAGTGGGGGAAGGGGGCTAGAGAGAAATTTTTAATTTTTGTAAGGTTATGAAGTGGGATTGGGGAATTTTAGGAATTATTTGGGCTTTTACAAAATTATTTAATTTAACCTTAGGCAAACACAAAATAAACACTTTTTAGGTGTCGATATTTACTCCTTTTGTGTTGCATTGTATGTGAATGCAATACGGTGTAAAAATAAATGACATTGACTAGTTGGATTGGTGAAAAAATAAATGGATGATAATGGTGGATGATGATGATGAATGGATGACCATAAATTTTGGCATGTTGCAATGATATATTGAAAAAGGGGATGTAAGCTTATCTCAAATTAGAGACGATGTAGGATGCCCCAATTATAGAAGAGTTAAGTGGCCTTAAAATTTTCCTTTGATGGATTTATACGATTATTTGTTGTGGGAAGTTGACTAACCATTGGTAGGTATCCTCATAATGCTTCATTTGTGTGTGTATGACTAACCATATAGTTATAAGCATGGAGCATGCCAAGTTGATTGAGTTTGAGTTGAGAGAAGAAGTTCTACTTTTGTCCCAATAGAGGAGGGCTAATGATAGCTTCTAGAAAGTATTTTTGGATGTATGCAATGATAAAATTGGGTATTTGGGTATGGATCAATTTGAAACAATGTTTTTTGGGTAATGTCTATCTCCTTAAGTGGTGAGTTGGTGGATGAGTAAAAAAATGACAACAATAAATCGCTTGAAAAAAATGTGATTGCACAAGTGATAAATGGTAATGAACTAGGCAAAAGTGAACTTGGTCAGTTGGAGGATGAAATTTATTGATATATGGGAACTGTTTGGGGGTAGGCAATTGGCAATATCTTGCATTCTAGTAGTTGGAAATCATCTTAGGTGGTCACCAACCATTTGGGATGGTCACCAATGTGACCCTTATGCATTTTTTCTACATTTTGGGGGACCAAATGATGTCAAAATTGGGCAAACCTATACTTATCGAAAATCTCTTTTTGAGCCTGATCTAATGATGGTGGTTTTGTGATATTTGGAGAAGGTTTGATTGGGAAAAATAGCTCAAACATAACCTTAATTTTTGAAGCAATAAATGCTCAATTGTAGGTCTTTGAAAGGTAAATTTGGCTTGGTTGGTTAGAGGGGCGATGAACAAGGGTGAATTGATGAAAAGTGGGTCAATTTTTTTAGTGTCTATAGAGAAGATGGATATGCAGGAAGTGAAAATACTATAGGGAGGTAGCAATAGTGGGTATTTTTTTGGTGTGGTGGATTTACCATCATTTTTTTGAGATGATATAAGTATCATGTGTGTATATGGATATGTGATGGATTGTATTTATTCATTCATGAGAGGGATATGATGATGAGTTGATGGTTGATATGATATGATGTGATGTATGGATGGTGTTATGCATGTGTTTAGGGTATTTAGATTTTGGTGCTTGATGGATGCATGTGGTTGGATAGATATGACATGTTAAATGACATGGATTTGATATGTTGATGTGATGGATGATGATGTGTATACTTATTTACATGGTTTAGACTCATATGTATTTGTTTGATCATATTTTTGGATATTTGTATATGCATTTCATAATCAAAATTAGCTTAATTAATCAATGACAAAGTAGCAATCACAATGACACATGAAGACAACATGAGACACGATAATAATAATGGATATGAGGCATAAGATATGGAAAATAATACATGAACTTAATAGACAATGAATAAGGATTTATTATGCATGATGTTGGGCAAAAAATTGGTTAGTTTTTTCTATGGTTCAATTAATTACCTCCATTTAATTGTCAACCTGGGGTAGCTTGTAGTCTTGTGAGCAGTCATGCAAAATCTATGCTTGCAATTCCTCCTTCAGAGATGAGTCCCTTGGATTATGTTTTGGGGGGTGTTTAATGTTCATTGAAGTCTATGTTTAAACTCATAATCCTATGATAAGTCTAAGAAACAGGACTAAAAATATTAAAACTCTAAATAACTACCTTGTTGGAAATTATAGAAAATAGGGAAAGTGCTGGAAATAAATTAATCTATGAAAATAATTAAAGAAAAATAGGGAAATAGGGAAGAACTCTGTTTCAAGTGGGCCCACGCTACCAGTAGGTTCTGCCCATGGTAGAATGTTCACCGGATGCTTAGAGAATACTTTTTACAAGAGTAATGCAAGGATTTTTATTAACTGTTTGCAATTGGAAAATTACATAAAAAGTTTGGGTGGTCTTCTTTAGGGGTGGCCTGCATATTTATAAAGTATGTAACCAACCCTGTTATAATTTAAAAATGAATAAATACATGATTCGCTATTACAACTGGTTGCTTGAATCAGACAAAATATCAAAATATCTTAGCGTATTCTATTTCCAGAATACATTGATATTCGATTGGCTTGACTTATAAAATAAATTCACGTAACAGCTACAAAATAGGTGATGGATCACCTTTGATATTATCCCATGTTTGTTTATGATGCTAAAAATCCTTTCAAGCTAGTTTTCGATGTGTTCAATCTATTCTAATGACCACAGGGATGTGCTAAAGTTTGATTCTAACAGGAATTAGGCACCATGATTGAAGAAGTCGAGAAGTAGATGCCTTTTGTTCACATAATGGGAAGCAGGTGCCTTCCACTATACAATAGGAAGAAGGTGCCTTCCACCATACAACATGAAGTAGGTGCTTTCCGCCATATAATGGGAATCAGGTGCCTTTCATCGTACAATGGGAAGCACGTACCTTCCATCGTAAAATAGGAAGCATGTGCCTAACAGTTAGGTACCAAATGGAAGTTAGACACTTCAAAGGACTTAGCACCTAACTTCATACCTTTTTACTGATATTCTATAGATGTTTTCTCTTCATTAATTTGTAAGTGCTAGTTCTGAGTTGTACCTCGATGAAAACATGCCAAAATACAATGATTTCCACTAAATCTACATAAATTACACTTAAATACAAATATTAGAAACCATGCAAAATAAATTATCAATTATATATATAATTTCCATAAAAAAATTATATCTACAAGAATATATGCCACACATTATGGGAAAATAGTACAAAAAATGAGCAATTATGTGGCTCATCATCCCCCCATGATTAAAGGGTGGCACGTCCCTGTGCCAGTTTGAACTGGTAATTACCAATTTTGTTCACCTCATCCCAATAGTTCTGGTTGGTCTGTGTCCTCTTTCTCTTAGTGGCCTTGGTTTTCTCTTTATCCTAGGGCTTTCACCCCTTTGGTGCTGTGGGATTTGTTGTCTCCTATCCCTACAACTTATGGCTTTTACTACATTGGAGTGGTTCACTTGGCCCCACCCTCTTCTTGGGTGGTTATCTAGTCTAGGCCACCTTGCAATTATCAAAATTCATATAAAAGCTAGTGAAGTTGGTGGTATCTTTCTGGAACGCAGGCTCAACCATTTTCCAGTACTCATGGTGAAGTGTCAACTTCTCACCCTCAGGCACTAGTTCCTTATCTCCAAATGGGATGCTAGATTCCTTAGTAACCCTAGCTATGGGTAAATCTCCCCCTATTGGGTTAAGCTCGGGTTCAACTTTAACCTTTGTTTTTGGCACAGGGGGAGTTATGCTGCTTAAAGCCAAATACTCTATTTGTACAGGGCCTAGAAATCCCATCTACTTAAAATAATCCTGCATCCTAGAAGGTTTCCCATATATAGACCCATACAAATGCCAAAAATGCTCAGGTTGAGCAACATTCTTTCGAGGTTTACAAGATTGTTTTCTGGCCTCCTTTTCTACTTCCTTGAGGGCTTTCTTAGAGGCCTTCTTCTAGCTCTTCTTATCTGCCTTAATTTCTTCCTTGAACTTCTCAAATTTCTATTTTTAGGAAGCAAACTGAGTCTTTGCTGCCTCTCATTCCTCGTCAAAATCCAGCTTTGATTTTGTGTCAGATTCAAGGCCCAGGGCATTCAACTCTACAACTCTTACTTTGGTTCTAGGTCAATGCTGAGATGGCCTTACAACTTTTTGTTTTAATCTCAGCTTGATACTCTATACCCCAGGGTATGTTGGTGTAACTGGTATTTCCTAGTGTACAGGGGATGCAGGTTGTTGAACCTCTTGGTCCTCTACAACTACTTGTTGCACATAAGGGACTATTTATTTTTCCTTTGTAGCTTCCTACTGCACATCAAGGACTGCTCCTTCCTCTATAGCTTCTTGTTGTACATTGGGGACTGCTACTTCATCTTGAGGTTGAGCTGCCCCTGTATTAATTGGAGGGTACTCTGCCTCTCTCTCTCTCTACCTATATAATTTGAGGCTCTTCAACCTCCATCTCCTTTTCTCCATATTCTCCTCCATTTTTAGGCTGATCTATATTTTGAGGTTCTTAAAATTCAACCTTGTCCTCTTGAATGATTTGATCTGAAGAGGGGGATGTAGAGCAAGGCTGCTCTACTTCCATTGTAGCAACATATACCTATTTTGGTTCCTTATCATCAAGGGACACTTTTGTTGTCCCATCGGTCTGCACTGCTACATCAACCCTAGCTGGTTGTTTGACTACTGTTGGTCTACCTTGCAACTAAAATTTCCTTTGTAGTTGCAAAATTATTTGATATAATTTATGCATTTTGAGGGTAGCCTCCTTTTTGGAATCTTCAAACAGATTCTATTCCTCTTTGAATTTGGCTTCCCAAGTGGAACCCTACTCTTTTAGAACATGCAACTACTATTGTAGATCCTTTGCCTAGTATTTCGATGGTACATCTATCATGGTAATATCCTGTTGAGCTCATCGATGGGTGTCTCTTCATTGGATGAGCTTGAAACCACCTTCGACACCCTCATTCTTCTACTTCGCATCCTGGTGGAGATAGGCATGGAATATTGTACTACCTCATATTAAAATTAGGGCATATAAGGGTATGGAACCTACCCTGTTTCCTCCCCAAATTGGAGAAAATCAGGAAACAAGGTTTGTCCTGCTTCTACTATATTTCCTACAGGCTAGGATGCAGGTAGCGTCGTTTGTTGTTCTATCATCTCCTAGGCTGATTGTTCATTTTGAATGGGCATATCCTCCTCTACTTGTGTCCCTACTAATATACTAGTTCCTGTAGCTTCCTCAATTGTCACATTTCTATGTGACTCTACATATCTCACCAAGGCAAAAATTAGGCCATGGTAAGCCAGGGCAAAAATGGTGCCTGAATGGTATTGTATGACCTCATATTTAAAGGCACATGCAAGGTAGTGGGGGACATTGATTTTATCCCCATGTATAATATAATTGAGGAAATGAAAGTGGTTGGCATTCAGGTGGGAGTACCTACCAGAGCATATGAAGAAATGAGTGATCTATTTAAAAATAGCCCTACAGAGCTTGGGAATGTGCTATTTTGGAAAGCCAATGTGTATTAGGTGCTTTTTTGGTGCTCTAAAGAATATTTGTGTGTAGAGGGTAAGGTTATCTTCCTTGTATGTGTGCTACCATGTAAGATGGAGGCCTGTAACTCTGGTGATGTAGTACTCCATGACTGGGATCTCCAACCCCTACATACACACAACCCCCTTGCTCATCGACATCGCAAATTCATTTGCTACTGCCACATCCTAGACCTGACTAACCAATCAATAGTAGTCCATTCATTCTGAAGTGTCCAACTATGTTTTAACATCTATAGAAATACCTGAGCAATCAATTGACTCACTCTTCTTTAGGTCATGATTTTTTGACTCTCCCCCATGCTTTGTCTCTTATTCAAAATTCACTCAACAATTTTACTATCTCCCCTTTGAATTACCACTATGCCTCACTATTCTGCATTTTTCTTACTGAAGTTGGCTGTATAGTAGTTGGTAAAAATATTTTTAAAATAGCTATGTTTATGCACACAGGCAGTTAATTACCGTAATCAACAGTGATTATGGTTATCCATAGTAAATTTCTTTCAAGCATGTGCCTAATTGTGCGGAGATGATAACCATAAATTGTCAACCAATTAGAGGTGTGCCATGCAAAATTATGCCAAGTGGATTTGTTCAAGTGGTTAAGGTAATAATGAGGGGTTGTGCCAACACATTTCCATAGAAACACATGTTCATGAAAATAATATAGACCAGAAACAAAAAATTTAAACATGCACCTAGATTTGTTTCGTGGGTGTATATGTGTAAATGTTCATGGTGCATTGCTATTGGATGACATTTGATGATGGGGTAAACCACAATAGAAAATTATGGCTATGGTTCCCATGCAATGAATTTCCTTGGATGTGATTGGTTCTTGGTAGCTACACTGTGGGTTATTCAAGAAATCCTGCAAAAAAAAAAAAAAAAAATAGCGCATTGGGATGACAAATATCCCCTCCTTAGAAATTGCTAGATGCCAAATTTTAATTTTATCCGTGATGGAGTTGAATTTGCATGTGTAGGGGGTACTAACGTGGCTCGGGTCACATCCCAAGATTGACGTGTTATTCTGTCAAAGCAGAAAATGACCGTAATAAATGAAAATTAGGCACCTTTTTGTATGTAAATCAGGCATCTTCTTTTTGAGTTACGGTGCGTAGGTACCTTGTAAACTAGAAATAGGCATCGTATGAATCGGCTCTTTAATTACATGGGAAGAATGCACCTTAGCAGTTAGGCATGCTTCTTAACATAAAAAGTAAGAGCCTTAAAAATCAAGTGCTTATGTCTATTCATGGGAAGAAGATGCCTTTTTACTAACTGTCGGGTGCCGTACATATAAAAAATTTATACAATTTTTTTTTTTACATGTATGCTAAGAAGATATGGTGTCAGTTTCCAAAAAATTGGCAGTCGATCATTCTCCTAAAAAATCAAGAATCAGGTGTTGAACTGTCAACAAACAGGACACAAATGCCATCTTCGTAATATACTGGAAGTAAAGCGCCATAAGGCATACAATAGGAAGTAGGCACCTTATACCATACAATGGAAAGTAGGCACCTTTCATCATGCAATGGGAAGCAACTGCCTTCCATCGTACAATGGGAAGCAGTCACCTTTCGTCGTACAATGGGAAACAAGCACATTTTTTTATAACTAGAAGCATCCCCATAAAATACAAACACATGGTGCTTTTATTTTATTCAACAGGTGTTGATTTGTCCATGTATTTTCACTGTCAGGTTGATCAAGCCTTTTCAATATTTCTAAAAAATAGGTACAATATCAACATCTGCCCCTGAACTGGTAGTTGATTATTTTATTGTCCAAAAAGACCAATCTAAACACTCTTGTGTAGGTTTAGGTTTAGTATTCCCATTTTTGAATGGGGACTAAATACTCTTACCACAATAATATTCTCCTAGAAATATTGAAAGGTGCAGGTTCATGGATCCTGTGCTTGTTAGGCCTAGGTCTCCTAGGCCACTTAACAATTGCACAAAGGGCATTGTTCCTGAAAAACAAAAACACAACTAAAAAAATGATTTTTTTAAAAAGAATAATTGTTTGTGGGACTATGTGGACTAGGTACACATCTCACTGAATCAAGAAAAAATTAGAATTAACTAGGGTCTCACCATACCTAATATAGACTCAATCATGTATGCTTCAGACACATAGTATGGATGTAGACAATGGCCATTGACTGTCAATGTAATGTTATTGCCATCTATTGTTCTAAATCTTATAGATCCATTATTGATGATTTCAATTACTTTATATAACCCCATCCAACATTGCATGAGATTACCCTTCCTTTCCTAAAATCAGGAATCATAGAGTAATGCCCATTCTCCCACTTTAAGTTGCTTTGGCCTAGTGTGGCGATCATGCCACTTGAACCTTTGTTTTTGAATGATATCTATTTTTTGCAGAGCCTCAAGGCAGTATTCATCTAGCTAATTAAGCTACTAAATTCTATCTTTTTGTGCATCATCCAGATTGATATTCAATTCTACAGCAGTCCTAAGTTTTTTAACTTCAAACTCTATAGGCATCATGGCTTTTTTCAATAGACTAACTGAAATAGTGTGAAACTAGTAGTAGTCTTCGAGGTGGTCCTATAGGCCCACACTACTTCTAGTAATTTAGTAGCCAAGTCCTTGTGTTGTTGCACTATCTTTGTCAGGATATTCTCCAATTATCTATTGGTCACCTCAACTTGCCCATTTGCTTGTGGATGATAGGGAGTGGTTTTGTTATGCCTGATTTTGTATTGTTGCATAAGTTCTTGGATCATCATTGAAGTAAAATAAGGCCCTTGATCTATTGTGATATCCCTTGGGACCCCAAATCTTGTAAAAATTATTGAATACAAGAAGTCTGCTATAGTTTTCTCCTTTGGATCATGCAAAGCCTATACTTAAACCCATTTTGTCACATAGTCAGTACAAACTAGGATATGCCTCTTACCTCCTGACTATAGATTAATAGGTCCTATGAAGTCCATCCCCTATTTATCAAATGGTTCAATGTGAACATGTGGTTGAAGTGGCATCTCATATTTGAGAGTAGGTTTACCCATCCTCTGACATTTATAACACTGAATCACATGCTTGACTGCATATTTGAATAGTGAAGGCTAGTAATAACTAGCCTATAATACTTTATATGTAGTCCTTATTCCTGCAAAATGACCACCACAAGGTTCATCATGGCAAGCCTTTAGTATTTCAATTATTTCTTCTCCAGCAACACATCTCCTCATGATTTTATCAGGTCTTGTTTTAAACATACACCCATCAATCCATGAGAAATCTGCACTTTTCTCAATTAAAGTCTATTTTTCATGAGGTAAAAGTTTAGGGGATACTCGACCAGTGGCTAAATAATTAGCCATATCTATGTATCAAGGTA
>JAQPPZ010006258.1:40000-100320 GCA_028583015.1 Wollemia nobilis
ATTAATGACAACCCCAAAATCTACTAGTGTGTTGGGTAAAATACAACCTTCTATTTTTATAGTTAGCACAGGGCTTCCTAGATCTGAATACTTCTAGTTGTAGGTATTTTCTAGCATAAGGTCAGATAACTGACCTACCAAACTATTTGATTTAGTTGGTTTCCTCCTTGGTTTCTTGAGGCACAACTCTCTTATGGCCTTCCCATAAATAGGTATGTCTCTTATGGCCTGAAAAAGAGGAATTATAACTGTTAAGTTCTTTAAACTATAGACAATATCAAACTCTATTTGTATTGGCTTCTTGGATTCCTGCAACCTTTGCATAAAAGGTGCAACCTCCTCTTTGTTATGTATAGTAATTGATTCTTCTTCTACCTCTTCTATAAGGGGTGATTCCCCTTTCTCTATTTCTAATGGTTCCTCTTATTCTACAAGAAGAGTGACTTCTACACCTACTAGATTTCCTGACCTTAACTAGATAGGATCACAATCTACCTTGATATTATACATAGGGTACATCTCATTTTCCATATGATAGATTGGATGTTTATTTTTTGGGTTTCTTGTTGGCTGTGCTGGTAACTGAGGAGTCCTTGGAGCAGGTAAAAAGTTTGCAGACTTGGCTGTAGTGGAACTAGAGTAGTATGTTGTAGATACTAATTCCAAGCATTCTGATTGCTCCACTGTTGCCTAGGCTATTGATATTGGTTCCAAGGATAAGGGTTGTAAGGGTTTTCTCCTTGGAGAAATGGATTCCAAGGTTGTTGACCATACCAACCCATGTTGGGTGGCTGGTTTTGACCTTTATTCTGGTACTACCCACATAGGATGACATTCCTGATTGCATATTTTTACCCATAGGATATTGTTGCCAGTTGCTCCTATTACCCATGAAGTATACCTCGGCTACTTCAGGTTCCTCTTTTGATTTCATTAATTGTGGACACTTCATTTTATGATACTTCTTACAAACAACATATACATGGACTTTGTTTTATGGGTACTCATTTTTGGGGTGTTTGCCTTTGTATTTAGGATAAAAGTAGGCCAATGCTACCTCATTCTCCTGCTTCTTTTTTAGAATTATAAGAGTATCCATTTGAAGAGCCAGAGATGATAACATCTCGCTCTTAAGATCTTCTAACATGTTGCATATTTCTATTTTAGTGATAGTGGATGACTACTTAACATTTCTAGAGGTTAATTTACCCTTTATTCTTGAGAAATTTTGACACAACTACCAAATATCATCCATTTGGTGTTTTTAAATGTCTCCCACAGAGATCATGTTCAAATATTCCAAGGATTCATTTGTCAGTCCTTTCAAAAAAATACTTGTTAGGGACCTATCTCCTAGTTTTGAATGTGGTGATCTTTGTAGATTGAAGCTAAACCTATCCCAGTATTCTTCCATAGACACCCCTTCCTTTTGGGTCATATTTAGGACTTCCTCTCTTGCATCTCCTGCTATGCCAAAATATTGATACTGATCTAGAAAAAGTTTCTTCAATTGTTCCCAGGTAGTTATTCATTTAACCCCCAAGTTGATGAACCAACACAAAGCTGAATCATCTAAGGTGGAAGGGAATAATTTTAGTTTCTGAGGATCTATGGTGTAATCCATAGATCTACATAAAACATCAAATTTAAATAGAAATAAGTCTGGATCTTCTATTGGTAGTCCTTTAAAAGTTGGAAGGTGGGCAAGAGAGAAGTGTTGCATCTTGTGATCTCCTCCTACCTCTCCTATTGGAAAACTAAAACTAGTAGATGTTTCCTCTGGATTTTCTACCATTATGCCTACTACTGGTGTTTTTACCCCTACTTTGTTCAAAGAAACTATCAATGCTTCTAGTTCATTTCTTTTATCCTTCAGAAGAAGGGATAAGTCAATGTTTGAGATAGTTTTGTCCAACACTACTTGCCAACATTCAACATTCAGTAGATCCTCCTCAGATTGAGCTCTACTTATCTCTGATCCTGCTCTAGGATTCTATTAAATTATTTTAGAGAGATCCTATGCAAATAGTGGGTGTTGCGTCCAATGCACAAGTGGAGATTGATATGGTGAGAGTTTACTCTTAGGTTGAGGTTCTACTGAAGTGGAAGGATTTTGAGAAACAACTTCTTTATTTTTGACAAAACGACCGCTTGGTCCCCTGTTCTTAGGTGGACTCATACAAAGTTTTAGATGAAGGTTTCTAAAGAAAATACTCTAAACTACTATAACTAATATTTCTTCAGAATATAAAATTACAATGGCTACTCCCCAACAATGGTGCCAAAAAATTGGGCAACATATTGGTTAGTTTTTTCTATGGTTCAATTAATTACCTCCATTTAATTGTCAACGCGGGGTAGCTCATAGTCTTGTGAGTAGCCATGCAAAATCTATGCTTGCAATTCCTCCTTTGGATATGATTCCGTTGGATTATGGTTTGGGGGGTGTTTAATATTCATTAAAGTTTATGTTTAAACCCATAATGCTATGCTAAGTCTAAGAAACAATATTGAAAACATTAAAACTCTAAATAACTACCTTGCTAGAAATTACAAAAAATAAGGAAAGTGCTGGAAATAAATTAATTTATGACAATAATTACTGAAAATATGGAAATAGGGAAAAAATCTGTTGCAAGTGGGCCCATACTTCCACCAGGTTCTGCCCATGGTAGAATGTTTATCAGATGCTTAGAAAATACTTTTTACAAGAATAATGCAAGGATTTTTATTAATGGTTTAACACTAGAAAATTACATAAAAAGTCTAGGGGGTCTTCTTCAGGGGTGGCCTACATATTTATAAAGTATGTGAACAACCCTATTATAATTTTAGAATAAATAAACACATGATTTGCTATTACAGTTGGTTTCTTGAATCAGTAAAATATTATAATATCTCAGCATATTCTATTTCCAGAATATGCTGATATTTTATTGGCCCAACTTACAAAATAAATTCATGTAATAGCTATAAAATAGGTGAAGAATCACCTTTGACATTATCCCATGTTAAGTTATGATGCTAAAAATCCTTTCAAGCTGGTTTTTGATGTGTTTGCTCTGTTCTACCGACCACAGAATCGTGCTGAAGTTTGATGCTAATGAGAATTAGGCACTACGATTGAAGAAGTTAGGAAGTAGACACCTTTCATTCACATAACGAGAAGCAGACACATTTTTCCGTACAATTGAAAGCATGTGCCTTCCACCATACAATGGGAAGCAGGTGCCTTTCACCGTATAATGGGAAGGAGGTGTCTTTTTTTGTACAATGGGAAGTAGACACCTTTTATCATAAAACGAGAAGTAGGTGCCTAATAGTTAGGTATCGAATGGAAGTCAAGCACTTCAAAGAACTTGGTGCCTGACTTAGTACCTTTTTATTGATATTCTACAAATGTTTTCCCTTCATTAATTTGTAAGTGCCAGGTCCAAGTTGGACCTCGATGAAAACATGCCACAATACAATGATTTCCACTAAATCTACACAAATTACACTTAAAGATAAATATTAGAAAATATGAAAAATAAATTAATTATATATATAATTTCCATAAAACATTTATATCCACAAGAATATATGTCGCACATTATGGGAAAAAAAGTACAAAAAATGAGAAATTATGTGGCTCATAACATGACATAAATGGGGACTTTAGGACATATGTATAGTGAATGGTAGCACACCAAGATACGTTTTGCCCCACTACCTTAGAGTTGTCATATCTTAGAAGTGTTTCATGAAATTCAATCACCCTAGTAGTACCAATCAAACTCATCAACTAGCCAATCATTATCCCTTAGATACCTAGACCATCCTAGAAAATGTTAATCTAATCACAGACTAATGTGTGTGCAATGAGATTCATTTCCTAATTTTGAGTGATGTTGGACTAACCACTTGTAGTACAAACCAATATCAACTAGCTTATCTATGAGCTTTCATAAGTCTATAAAAAAAATATCTCTAATATGATAGACATGTCACCAGACAAAGGGTATACTACATTGCCAATCCAGCATCTATATCCTCAATGGATATTAGACCCATAATCCTTCGATATAGATCCACTACCAGCCAAGCATCTATAGCCTAGGTGGAGGTATGTAAAATACCTAAGGAACCAATAGAATGGATCTTTGTGCTCTTTTTTTTGAACATGCAATTTGGATCCTTAGGTTTGGATTATGTGCATGATAGGATGAGCATGGGAAATAATTTTCTTTATGGTGAGGCTACTCATAACATCATCTTCCCTAAACTTAAAATTTTATTAATATATGTGAGATGTGCGTGGTCCAAGAGAGAACTCTAGTTAGCCAAGGGAGGCCAAAACCCCCTTAGAACATGATGATGCTAGATAAAGGTTGAGTAGAATACTAGGTATGGCTGAATAATCGGAACAACCTCTATTTACAAGAAACCTAAGACATTGGGATAATTGGATAATGAGGGTGTGTGATTAAAATATACACAATGGGCATGTGACACAATGGATAGGATGATACAAGACATGTGACAAAACAAGACATAATGGACAAAAATAGGACAAACAAAACATGAGACACACTAATGGAGATAATATGTGTGACTGTTTTATGTCATTGATTAATTACACCAATATGGATTAATAAAGTTATATTTTCAAGTCCAAAAGGATATAAAATTAGCACATTATGAGCCTTATGCATGAGTGCAATAGATGAATGGTTTGGAGAAATATGATGCAACGAGTTATGATGAAGAATAATCTAAATGAAGGTGAGGAGTGAAAAATTGAAGTTAGAGGGGGGTTGTAAGTACCCCAAAAACAAAATTGGTTGGAAGGAGTATGAAATACCCTAGACTAGAGGATGGTTTTGCAAGACGATAAAATCCCCATAGTCATATAATCATAATGAATAGGAGGAGAGATATGAAGAGAAAGAAAAAATGTGGGGGGAATATAATGGAGAAAATAAGAGGAGAGAAATAGGGAAAATATGAGAAGGTAGAGGAAGGAGAAAAGGAATAAGGAACCAACCATAGGTATGTTGATACTCGTAGTGTGATTGTACAACAATGACATGAAACCTATTAAATAAATATATTAGAAGGAGATTGAAGAGGTAAGGAAGGAGTAATTAGAATGGAATTGGTGAAAAACGGGAGGATGATGGTGGTTGATAATGGATGTAAATAGACCAAAGGCATTTGAGGTGAGATCTCATCACCTATTCTGGAAATATTTCAGAGGGATTTCTTGTTATTAATTCTATCAAGTCCATAAACACTCCTCTAGAAGTCTCTTGATGATGATTTTAAATTTTTACTTCCTTTGTAGAGAGAGGACCATACATCCTGGGGAAGTGTACACCTCAACACCACTTGTAGATTTTGGGGTTACAACCTTAGCTAAGGGATGTGGGGAGCCTATGGACCTCCATGAGGGGCTTTAAAGGTGGAAAACTCTAAAGCAAAACTTGGGTTTCTATATTTTTGGGCCCTAGGTGGTGCAAGCTTAACCAAAATTTGGTTGACAATTCTTTCTTTGCTCTTCATCTAAGAATCCAATATCCTATGCTTGGTCTAATTAGGAATCCCTCCATGGTGGCCAAGGCTTGTATTTCAAATTATTTTTGAAGGTGCAAGGAGCTCTAGTTGTACCTCTTCTAATGATCCATATTTTTGCAAAAAAATGCCCCTATTGTTGTCCTTTATTTTGTTTGATTTTTGATATCGTGTTGCTGATATTTATGGTGGATCTCTAGGCCTTTACCTTGGATAATTATACCTAAGAAGTAAATTATTTTTATTTTAGTGTTATGACTTAGGTGACTTATTTTTGGACCAAGAATGCTACACAATCTACAAAAATTTAGCTAGTATTCTTGTAGATCACCAGTTTTCTCAAGCGATGCTAATTGGTCACTTGGTCACCTTGGGTTCTTTCTTCCTCCTCCATTGTTCTTGAGTTTCATCGACCAATTATGATTGATGAAATAGTGGCTATGAAATTAGTAGGTGTAGGAGAATAATATAGTTTTTTGACCCACCCAATAAGATGATGGATGAGTCCTCAACCATCCTTGAAGAAAGAGTCCCAATAGATGGAAATCTCAAAGTGCTTTTGATGTTAGCTAAGAGGGATCTCCCTTTGATGAGATCAATATTAACTAACACTAAAACGTATATGATCCTTCTCTTTTTTTTTTTTTTTGGCACATCAAATTTCTCTAGTGGCATGGGAAAGCTTTATGATCTATCTTTAGAAGCCTTCTTTTATTGGCATATTGAGCATCTTTATAGAATCAACTACAAAGAAGGCCAAAGGGGAATCTGGTATTTTCATCTTGTCCTTTATTTAGCTATATGGAGGAACAATAGATAGGAATGCTAGAATTTGCTAAAAGACCACTCTATCAGGAACTAATGGGATGTTAAGAGAAGGTCTTCAAATTTTCTCTATTAGGAACTAATGGGTTGGACCATTATTTTTTCTTGAGTGATGAAGACATTTGAATAAAATGATTGCTTCCCTAAAGAAAATATGAATGGTGGGTCTTTTGAGTATGGGTCACATTAGGGCTCCAATTCTTTCTAGTTAATATTTTGCAATGAAGTGGTTTTTTTCTAAGAATCAAAAGCTCTTGTTGGGGAGACATTGAGGTTAGAATTTTTGGTTGGTCTTTGTCCTCTTCTATAGTCATTTATACCTCAAATTCATCCATGAATAGAGTAGCCAACCGATCCCAATTTATGATAGAATGAGGGGAAAGGGAGTCAAGACCTTGATAGGTCTTTCTTTAGAGTGAAGCTACTAGAAATATGAGAGCCAAATCCTGCTCTATGACATTGTGTATCTGGTACATGAAGACCATCTCTTGTAGGTGTTCGAGTTATTGGGACTTCATAGGCATATTTTGGTAAGGTTTCCATTATTGATATCGATAGCTTTCCCCATTTGGTTAGTGGGTTAGAGGGTTTCAACGGGCTTCTATCATCCTAGATTGCGCATGTTCTAGATGACAAAGCAACAATATTGGGTGCTCATACTATTCCTTCTTTTCAAGGACATTTTGGTCGCATTAGAGTTGCTAGGTGAATGTAAATTTGTGATTTGGAAGTGGATAGACTAAGGTCTTCAATGGAACCTCAATCTAGTGTTCATCCTTAAACCAATTCTTTTAGGTTTTTTCTTTCTCAATTCAAGTCACTAAGTGGGGAGTTATTTTCAACATAAAGGCTCCCACTATAACTTCAACCTATAATGGTGATATCTTTAGGTTGTTATTCTAAGTGGAGTCACCATGTGAATCTTTAGGGTGATTCAACAAGCTGACAATCGATACCTTTATCAAAACCTCAAACTAATTTCTAATTAGAAGAAAAAAATTCATAGTTTGTGTCCTATCTAAAATTCCATTTTAAACTATTAGGGGCCTAAAATAACCCTTGCACCCGATGCATTATGAACCCCATGATTGCAGTAGCTCTCTCCTTCTAAAAGGTGTGTCTCGTACCATGTAGTGTGTTTAGGGCACCAATCCTAGGATGTCTAGGGATTATAGGATGTGGATCCTTTGAACGACCTCTAAGATTTTTTACCAAGTATAATTTATTTTCTTGACATGAAATTAAAATGGGGGAAGGGAAACCTAACTAGCCTATCTATCCTATATATAGGTGGTGATGTGCAAAATATCTAATAGACTCTTTGTGTGGTAGTAGGTTGAAGTGAACACAAGCATAGAAACTAACAATGAACGAGGAACATAGTATCATCAAACATGCATAAGATAGAACACTCACATTAGAAATAGGATAGGGATTTCATAATAGTTATAGCTTCTTATTGATGAGAACTCTAGATTACATTCATGATGAGGAAAGAGACTTGGAAACTAATTGATCGAAAACACAAGGTTTTAACCAAGTTGAGACACAAGAGAGAAGGATGGAAAGCCCTCTAAAAATAAAAAGTTGGCTTTTGATACTTACAATGAAGAGAATACAAATATTTATAGGCAATATATGAGGGTTTTTACCTCTTAAATTTTAGAGTTCTTGCTTCAAAATCCTACCTAGGGTACTCTATAATAATGGTGTGCAATCCCAAGGTCTCTAGATCTAGATCCATTTGAGGTGAGATCTCATCACCTATGCTAGAAATATTTCATATGGATTTCTTGTTATTAATGCTCTCAAGTCCATAGCCACTCCTCTGGAATTCTATTTATGATGCTTTTAATTTTGTACTTCCTTTGTAGAGAGATAACCATACATCCTAGGAAAGTGTACACCTCAGTACCGTCTGTAGGGTTTGGGACTACAAACTTAGCTAAGGGATGTAGGGGGCATGTGGCCCTCCATGAGGGGAAGGTTTGTTAGTGTAAGCCTTTAAAGTAAAACCTAGTTTTCTATATTTTTGGGTCCTAAGTGGTGCAAGCTTAACCAAAATTCAATCGATAATTCTTACTTTGCTCTTCATATGAGACTCCAATTTTCTATGCTTGGCCAATTTAAAAATCCCTCCATGGTGGCCAAGGATTTTCTTTCAAATAATTTTATAATATGCGAGGAGATCTAGTTGTACCTCTTATGATGATCCTTCTTTCTAGCAAAAATTTACCCCTATTGTTGTCTTACCTTTTTGTTTGATTTTTGATGTCATATTGTTGATATTTATGGTGGATTTTTGGGCCTTTACCTTGGATAATTATGCCTAAGATGTTAATACCTAGATATTATTTTTATTTTGGTGTTGTTATTAAGGTGACTTATTTTTGGACCAAGAATTCTACACAATCTATAAAAATTTAACCAATATTCTTGCAAATTACTAGTTGTCTCAAATGATGCTAATTGATCACTTGGTCACCTTTGGTTTCTTCTTCCTCCTCCATTGTTCTTGAGCTTTGACCTCCAATTATGATTGATGAAATAGTGGCTATGAAATTAGTAGGTGTAGAAGAATAATTTAGTGTTTGGAACCACCCACTAAGATGATGGATGAGTCCTCAACCATTCTTGAATAAAGGGTCCCATTAAAGATGGAAATTTCAAAATGCTTTTGATGTTAGCTAAGAGGACTCTCCCTTTGATGAGATAAGGCTTAAATAACACTTAAAAATTATATGAGTCTTCTCTTTTTTTGGTTTGGCATGTCAGCTTGCCCTAGTGGCATAGGGAAGCTTTATGATATATCTTTAGAAGCCTTCCATTATTGGCATCTTAAGCATCTTTGTAGAATCCACTACCAACAAGGCCAAAGGGGAATTTTGTCCTCTCATCTTGTACTTCCTTTAGTTGTATGAAGGAGCAATAGATAGGAAGGTTAGACTTTGCTAAAAATACCACTCTATTAGGAACTAATGGGATGTTAAGATAATGTCTTCATTTTCTTCTATAGTTCCCATTTGGTAAATTTGCACAACAATATTTTTATACAAGTGAATCAGTGATGGTATGATTTATAAAATATTCTTAGTTATCTCATTGATTCCATACCTTTTATAATATATGCAAATTTTAGTCATGTGATTTCCTTGGCAACATTGAGGTTTGAAAACTAACCTATTGACAACACAAGGCTTGAGCCAGATCAATAAAAAAGAGAGAATGAAGAAAATACCCCTTAGAAGCAATAGTTGCTTTTGATACTTATAATGAAGATAATACAAATATTTATAGGCAATATCTAAAGGTTTTTCACTCTTAAATTTCAAATTTCTTGCTTTAAAATCTTACCTAGGGTACTCTACAATGGTGTGCAATCCCAAGATCTCTAGATATAGAGCCATTTGAGGTGAGATCTCATTGCCTATGATAGAAATATTTCATAGGAATTTCTTGTTATTAATGCTTTTAAGTCCATAGCCACTCCTCTAGAAGTATTTTTATGATGCTTTTAATTATGTATTTTCTTTCTAGAGAGAGGATCATACATTCTGGGGAAGTGCACACCTCAACACCATTTATAGGATTTGGGACTACAATCTTAGATAAGGGGTACGAGGGACATGTGGCCTTCTATGGGGGGTTTGAAGGTGGAAGCCTGTAAAGCAAAATCTATCTTTCTATATTTTTGGATCCTAGGTGGTGCAAGCTTAACCAAAATCCGATCGACAATTCTTCCTTTGCTCTTCATCTAAGACTCTGATTTCCTATGATTGGTCTAGTTAGGAATTTCTCCATGGTGGCCAAGGCTTTTCTTTCAAATTATTTTTTAAGATGCAAGGATCTCTCGTTGTACCTCTTTTGATGATCCTTCCTTTTAGCAAAAATTTATCCCTATTGTTGTCCTACCTTTTTTTTTTGATGTCGTGCCATTGATCTTGATGGTGGATATTTGGACCTTTACCTTGGTTAATTATTCCTAAGATGTAAAGACCTAGAGATTTTTTTTATTTTAGTGTTGTGATCAAGGTGACTTGTTTTTAGACCAAGAATGCTATACAATATACAAAAATTTAACCAGTATTCTTGTAGATTTCCAGTCAAACGATGTTAATTGGTCATTTGGTCACCTTGGGTTCCTTCTTCCTCATCCATTATTCTTGAGCCAATTGTGATTGTTGAAATAGTGGCTATGAAATTATTAGGTGTAGGAGAATAATTTAGTTTTTGAAACCACTCACTAAGATGATGGGTGAGTCCTCAACCATCCTTGAAGAAAGGATCCTTGTAAATATGGAAGTCTAAGAGTGCTTTTGATGTTAGCTAAGAGGGCTATCCCTTTGATGAGATCAAGATTAACTAACACTAAAAATTACACAACCCTAGTGGCATGGGAAAGCTTTATGATCTAGTGGCATGGGCTATCCTTCTATTTTTTTGTTTGGCACATCAGCTTGCCCTAGTGGCATGGGAAAGCTTTATGATCTACCTTTAGAAGCCTTCTATTATTGGCATCTTGAGTATCTTTGTAGAATTGACTACTAAGAAGGCCAAAGGAGAATCTAGTACTCTCATCTTATCCTTCCTTTAGTTGTATTATGGAGCAATATATAGGAAGGTTAGACTTTGCTAAACACACCACTCTATTATAAACTAATGTGATGTTAAAAGAAGGTCTTCATTTTCTTCTCTAGTTCCCATTTGGTAAATCTACACAATAATATTTTGCTACAAGTGAATAAGTGATGATATAATTTTTCAAACATTATTAGTTATCTCATTGATGCCCTAGCTCTTGTAATCTATGCAATTTTCCCTTGTGTGAACACCTTGGTACACCTTACAAAATTTTCTCTGTGTTGGTCTTGACTAATTTCCATTTTTACATGTCGTTACTTAGATTGACCAATGCATGAATGCTCTTTAGCATCACTAGATTTATTTGTAAATGTCAACCATCTACAATATAGTACAAGAAACTTCAATCCCCTATTTTATGTGAAATTTTTTATGTGCCATTTCTTTATCAAAATTTTCAATATCTAGACCAAAGTAATCTAAAATCTTGTTTCTCCATCATGTTCATCCTTTTGAACATGTGACTTGCTATTTACCAAGACCCTTGGTTGGTTGGTTATGTCATAGAATGTGTCCTTAGGCTTATGCCAGGTATTGCATTTTATAGGTAGCTTAGGTCCTTTATGTTATCATTGAATATGCACACCCTCTACTACTTAAACTCCCAACTTTTGATGTTTGCCACTCATTTTGAGTTGGCCAGTTAGCCCATTAGTTTTTCTTGAGTGATGGACGTATTTGAATAGAACATGATTGCTTCCATGGATTAAATATAGGTGGTGGGGTCTTCTGATGATGGATCACATGAGAGCTCTAGTTATTTCTAGTTATTATTTTACAACGAAGTGGTTTCTTTATCAAAAATCAAAATCTCTTGTTGGGGAGTCGTTGAGGTTGGAAATTGTGATTGGTATTGGTCCTCTTCTATAGTCATTTATACCTCAAATTTATCCATGAATATAGTATCCAATTGATCCCAATTGATCCCAATTTATGATAGAATGAGAGGGAAGAGAGTCAAAACCTTGATAGGTCTTTCCTTAGAGTGAAGCTACCAAAAATTTGAGAGCCACATCCTACTATATGACATTGTGTATCTAGTACATGAAGACCATCTTGTGTAGGTGATCCAATGGGATTATTGGGATTTCATAGGAATATTTTGGCTAGGTATCCATTGTTGATGTTGGTAGCTTTCCTCATTTGGTTTGTGGCTTAGAGGGTTTCAATGAGATTCTATCATCATAGACTAGGCATGTTTTGGATGACGATGAAACCATATTGGGTCCTCATACTCTTCCTTATTTTAAAGGAACTTTTGGTTGCATTGGAGTTTCTAGGTGAATGCAAATTAATGATTTGAAAGTGGATAAACTAGGGTCTTCATTGGAACCTCAATCTAGTGTTCATTCTTAGACACTTCTTTTAGGTTTCTTCTTTCTCATGTTGAGTTACTAGGTGGGGAGTGCTTTTAAAGACAAAGGATCATACTATAACATAAACCTATAATGGTGATATATTTAGGTTTTCCTTCTAAGTAGAGCCACCATGTGAATATTTAGGGTGCTTCAACAAGCTGAAAATTGATGCCTTTATCAAAACCTCAAATTGATTTCTAATTAGGAGAAATTTTTTATAGTTTGTGTCTTGTTGAGCATTTAATTTATAACAATTGGGGGTCTAAAATGACCTTTTCCCCCCATGCATTATGACCCCCCATGGTTGCAATAGCATTCCCATTCTATGTAGGTGCATATGGTGCCTTGTAGTGTGTTCGGGATACTAGTCTTAGGATGTTGAGGGATTATGGGATGTGGATTCTTTAAATGAGCTTTGAAATTTTTTACCAAGTCTAAATTCTTATATTGATGTGATATTTAAGTGCTCATATTCCTTCCTAATATATCTTACTATATCAGGTGTAATTTATAGGGAAAAGTGAAAGAGAGAAAAGTAGTAAATGATATGAAATTAAAATGAGGGAAAGAAAACCTAACTAGCCTATCTATCCTATCTACAGGTGGTGACGTGCCAAAGATCTAATAGACTCTTTGTGTAGCGGTAGGTTGAAATGAACAAAAGCATAACAACTAATAATGCATTAGGAACACAATCCCTTCAAGCATACATAAGATTTAACACTCACATCAGAACTAGGATAGGGATTTCATAATAGTCATAGCTTATTATTGATGGGAACTCTAGATTACATACATGATGAGGAAAGATCCTTGAAAACTAATTGACTAACAACACAAAGCTTGAACCAAGCTAGGACACAAGAGAGAATTAAGGAAATCACACTTAAAAGAAATAGTTGGCTTTCAATATTTATAATGAAGAGAATACAAATATTTATAGGAAATATCTAAGGGTTTTTTCGTCTTAAATTTAAAAATTCTTGCTTCAAAATCCTACCTAGGGTACTCTATAATAAAGGTGTAATATCCCAAGGTCTCTAGATCTAGAACCATTTGAGGTGATATCTCATCACCCATGATGGAAATATTTCATAGGCATTTCTTGTTATTAATGCTCTCAAGTCCATAGCCACTCCTCTAGAAGTCTCTTGATGACGCTTTTAATTTTGTACTTCCTTTATACAGGGAGGACCATACATCCTGGGGAAGTGTACACCTCAGCACCATTTGTGGGGTTTGGGACTAAAACTTTAGCTAAGGGATGTGGAGGATCTATGGCCTTCCATGAGGGGGTTTGGAGGTGGAAGCCTCTCAAGCATAAATTGGCTTTCTATATTTTTGGGTCCTAGGTGGTGCAAGCTTAACGAAAATTCAGTTGATAATTCTTCCTTGTCTCTTCTTCTAAGAATCCAATTTACTATGCTTGGTCTCATTAGTATATCATACCATTGATTTTCCATTTGATGTTTTTGTGTTTTAGTCATTGCTATTAGCCTGTAATTACCAAATTTTTATGCTCTAGAGGTGTTCCCAGGTCATTTTACCTTCTTGTTGTGCACATCATTGCTTTGGATCTTCATTTAAACTTTGGGTATACCTTCTTTATTTTCAGCTATGACTAGGTCTCATGCATTTGTCTATCTCATTTTGGGCCTTGGTTTTCTTGCTTTCCATTGGGATCTTCTTCATAAAATTGGCCAATTTGGATTACTCCTCCAAGTGTAGTGAGAATTCACTACACTAACCAATTAGTCAGGTTGAACCCTAACAAGTATCCTTGCAAAGCCAATTACACATACTAAATAAAACCATCCAAAGTGTTGTATTGGGTGTATATTGCTTCATATGAAGTGAATTACCCAAAAAAAATAGGTTTCAAAACTATTTTATCCCCCAAGGATTCCTTGATGAGTGATTTACTTGACCCATTGATTGAATCACTCCTCCTAAATCTAATAATTTGCAAGTCTATTCATAGTTTCTATTTTCTAGTAATACAAAACAAATTCACTCCACAATTCTAGAAAATTATTCCTTAATATGAAATAATTTTCAAAATTTTTTCTAATGGAGTTACTCTATTTTCCAAGAAAATATAGTGAAATTTATATTTTTACTCAATACATAAGTTTAACATAGCCAAAAATTCTATACAACAATTTTTCATGGCATTTTGTTAAGCCAAACATACACTTACGTTGCAATCATTACAATTTTTTTTGGTGAATATGTATAGCTACAATTTTTACTTTCCTTCGGTTACAAATTACACTACCTACTAACATGAATGAGAATATGCACAATTATAGTTTTACTTCTCTTTAGTTACAAAGTCCACTACCTAACTGACATGAAAGAGAATATGTACAACTATAGTTTTTACTTCCCTTCAACTAAAAATTTCACTACCTAACTAACATGAAAGAGAGTATCCACAACTATAGTTTTTACCTCCCTACAGTTATAAATTCCACTACCTAATTAGCATGGAAGAGAATATGTAGAGATACAATTACATTCTTGAAGTGAATGACTAAATTGACATTTGTCCATTGAGCTTTTGTTCAAGATTAGTTAATATGACAACTTAGTTTTTGGGTAGCATCACATTTCTAACATTCCTTCCTTGATGTTGAAAGGTCTCACAAGAATATCTCTAAGCTTTGATAATTCCTTTTGTGAATAACAGTAAGATACTCTTGAGTGTTATAATACTTTAGCTTTATTCTTTTATTTGTACCATATCCTCGATAAAATGATACTTCAAATCAAAGTGTTTAGACCTGCTATAATGGATGGGATTCTTTTCCAAATTAATTGTATCCATATTATTATAAAAATGGTTGTAGATGACATTCATTATCTCCAATCTCCTCCAACACTTTTTTAAGCCATAAATCTTGTGCACTACCTAAAGTGACTACAATATATAAAATTTTATGGAGGAAAGAGCAATTAATACTTAATTATTTGAGCTTCGTGCGATCATTCTAGAGCCAAAAGAAAAACAATTATCAAAAGTAGACTTTTGGTCATCCAAGTTTTCATCCCAATAAGAATCACTAAAACCAAAAAGCTCCATATCCTTAGTTGCATAATGATAAATACCAAAATCAAGAGTACCTTTCACATACCTCAAGATTCTCTTGACAACCTTTAAAATAATTTGAGATTGGCCATTCATGTACCTTGAAACAAACATAAGCAATAGTTGGTCTAATTTTAGTGAGAAACATTGAACTTTCCATAATGTTCCTATGACTTACCATATTTACTTTCTCAATTCCACCATCCTTGCATAACACTACTCCATGAGCAATTAGAGTGGGAATCAGTTTATATTTGTCCATAATTTTTTTTTTAAACATAACTTTAGCACACTTTATTTGACAAATAAAAATTTCATCTTCATGTTTATGAATCTCTATTCCAAGGAAATAATGCATCAACTCTAAATGTTTTATTTTACACTCATTCATCATGATATTTTTGAATTTATATTTCATTTTTTAGTTGCTTCCCATGTAAATTAGATAATCTCTATACAAACATACAATAATAATATCATTACCTTCTTTTTTAAAGGAGAGGGTAGAATCATTCTTACTCCTTTTGAAGCTACTTTATTGAAAGTATCCATCTTTCTAGGCATACAAAACCCTTGGTGGTTGCTTAATTACATACAAGGACTTCTTCAACTTGCATACAATGTCTTGTTTACCCTTAACCTCAAAACCTTGTGGTTATTGTACATACACATTCAAAAAGGCACTTTTTACATCCAAGTGATGCACACTCCATCTCTTTTAGGCTGCCATAGCAATGACCATTCTAATTATTTCTTGCATTTACATAGATACAAACACTTATTCATAATCAATTTCATATATTTGCTTGAATCCTTCAACAATAACTCTAGCCTTATGTATTTCAATACTACCATCAATAATACTTGGTCTTATTGTCTTGAGGCTCATGTGCAAAGGAGATTTTGGAAAAGAATACCTCTCGAATGGTTCTGTTTATGTAAAACAACACTTGCCCTTCTGCATTTCAAACTACACTAGTGGTTGCATCACAAAACTCTATAATGGTGTGAACCAGCTTGGGGAAAGGGTGAACAGAAAACAACATATATGCACTTAGCTAACTTATCCAAGAGAGGGCTACTAGATTATTCGAGGAGAATTTTGACACCAATATTGCCGTAACTTCACAAGTAATTCTTATTTTTCCTCTAATGGTTATCTTCGTGTCATTGAGTTCTTCATATGAATATTCTAAATTCTTTTCTACCCTGGCCCTCATTATTTTTAGACCTAAAATTTATCTTACAAATAATTTTCCTCCAGAGATGGGTGGCTAGAAGAAGTTAAAAATCCTCCTCAATCTTAACTTTTCACAATATGTCGTTACTCCAAGAACAGTATCAAAAAACCATATAAAGAGGAAAAGAGTAAATCAACCTACCCACTCCTCATTTTATAGTGCCTAGTTAGAGATGTAAATGGGAAATTCATCATGACTATTAATAGGAAATTTGCTCAAACCAAGGCAAATATTTTTGAAACAAGATTCTTCTGATATTCAGTCCCTATGGATTTCCCTTGGGAGGAAAACCACTAACCAATGAGGTGGTTGTATATGCTACTTTCGTTAGCCCAACATGGCAAGATTTGGACATTCCTCTCAAATTAGAATTCTTTTGATTATTGTGCCATCATGATTTTGTTAGAGTCTCACTGGATGTAAGCAAATTAAGTTCAAGATTTGTTGTTTATGACACCCTATACTTTTCTTTGTATGATGTACCCCTTACTTGCATTGGCCTTAACAATAGTGTTGATGTATTCATCCGAGGTGTGCCCATATAGAAAAATCTTATTTCTTAGCTCAATACCTTTTTGGTCCTCTTGGTATGAAAACGAGTTCTGTCTATTTAGTGGTAATTAAAATATGCCTCTACCACTTCAGTAATGGTTGATATTCTCCACACCCCATATTAATGGAATCCTCTACTGATTGGTTCAAGGAAAGGTGCTTCTAACACATGATTTACATGACACAGTCATCACACATGTCTACTTTTTGAAGGTAGTTGGATTACTTGCTTTTTGATGGGTTTAGGTATAGATCTTCTTCATGACAAAAATTTAGGATTTTTGGGAAGTGAGTCGCATCCCAAATGCTCACCCATTTCTTGATTATAGTAGCGCTTATTGTGAGGGTGAAGTTTATGGTATCCTCCAACTTATTGCTTGTTCCATTTTTTCACCTCATCATTTTATTACTACTCCATTAGGGTGACACTTTTAGATTGTATCGGGGCTCTTATTTTTCTATTTCTCCACCCATGGTTAGCGAGGTTTTGGGCTAAGTTGATCATGAGGCTTCCTACATTTTTTCCACCCCACCCAACTTTTGTCAATTTTTACTTCAAATTTTTGGATCTACAAAGGATTTCTCATCGACCTGTCTTCTATTGAACTAACATCTTATCATCTAGACTAGGTGTAGTGTGAGTTGAAAATACACTATGATGGAGGATGATAAATTAACATGCTCTAAAATATTTACACAACCAAATTAAAAGAAAACAAAAAAGCAAGAGAAAGGAATATATACATATATATATACAATCCAGATCATGATATAGAATAAGCATAATGCTTAAGATACTAAACATTTATAGGAATTAGGATCAGTATTCCTTCCAAAACTTGTAGCTGGTATGCATTTGAATATTTGCAACTTTGGATGAGATATGGACCTAACCAAAAAGAGTCAAACTTGTCATGAACACCTAGTTTTGTGCGGTCAACATCCCATTTCAGGATAAGATCACCTTAGAAGAACATCTTTGGTGTGGCTTTCTTATCAAACCAACATTTGATAATATTTTTATGATGAAATAGGTTATTTTATGCCTTCTCACCTTCTTCTTCAAGTTGCACTAGCTATACTAGTATTTTTTCCATGGCTAGGAAATATTTTGCCTCTATCTCACTTATGAATTTGAGATATAGGAGCTCTAGATTGATAGGGAGAATTACCTCCTTTCCATAGACTAGGGCATCAGGTGATGTTTTTAGCAATTTTTTAGGTATGATTCTGTCTGCCCATAGTGCTTAATAAAGAAGGAGGTGCCACATTTTAGGATTGTTCTTTATGCTTCGCTTGATTATTCTTAGTAAAATTTTATTAGTAGCCTCCGCCAGACCATTTCCCTATGGGTAATAATTTGAATATGCATTCCAGTAGATGCCATGTTTTCTATAAAAGTCCATGGTTTTAGTGCCTATGACATATGTGCCATTACAAAATACAATGGTGATAGGGATTCCAAACTTGGTTATTTGCCTTTCTAAGAAATCAATTTTAGTTTGTTGGTCAGCATGCTTGGTGGCTTCTACTTCGATCCATTTTGTGAAGTAATCAATTACCGTGAGAATATATTTATGATTGATTAATGAATTTGAATTGATGACACCAATGAAATCCAATCCCCATTTCTAAAATGACTCCTCTAATAATATTGGATGTAAATGCATAGAAGAATATTTGGCTTTCCCAATGAATCTTTGACACCTATCACATACCCATACAAAATTAAATATATTAGAGAAAATAGATGGCCAATAGAATCTAGCTCTTAGAATCTTGGCTATTGTGGTCTAGTCAGAATAGTTTCCTCTTGAGAATCCCAAATTGAATTCTTTGAGAATCCTCATAGCCCTTTCTAGTGGTACACACCTCAAGAGTACTTCATCAAAGTTCCTTCGATATAGGATATTATTGATCAGTGCATAGTTTCTTGCTTGCAATCTATATCTTCTCCTCTGAGATACTATCAATCCTTCTAAATATTTCCCAAAATTAAAATAATGCACTAATTGAGCGATCCAGGTCATTGGTGACACTTGCATTTCTTCTTACCTTATGGGATTGCCTTCCTCTATATACATATTAGATTCCACAGCCACAAATTGGGCCAATTTTTGATAGAGCACCCTTCCTCTTACTAGTTGTGTTGGTTTTATTTCTACATCAAACTCCTAAATTTTTGTAGTCCAACCTACTCTTATTTCACCTAGATCCCCTTGTATAATGAAAATTTTGAAGTTTGAATGCACCACATACATGAGGACTTTACTTTGAGAAAGAAAGTACCTAAAATTCTTTAGGTACTTCATAATGGCATAAACCTACATCTCAATTAAATTGTACTTCTCCTCATACTCTTGTAGGTTTTGAATAATAAAAGCGATTGGACTTTAATTGTCATATTCTCTCTTTTGAGTTAGAACTGCAACATAGCTCTCCTATGCTCCGAATGCATATAAAATAAAATACTTGGAGTAATCTGGGTTGGTAAGGATTAGGGCTCATGAAATCACTTTAGATACTTCTAAACGCACCTTGTCATGCTTTAGTCCACTTGAAATGTGCATTTTTCTTGAGCATACCTATCATGGGTTTAACTGTCTAAGCAAAATTGAAAACAAACTTCCATACAAATTTTATTTACCCAAAGAAATATTGAAGTTCTTTATTATTCATAGGAAGGGGTAAATCTAAAATATCTTTTACCCTATCCAAGTCAATAATAATCCCTACTTTAGACACAACATGTCCCAACAATTTTCCTTCTTGCACGACAAACATCGATTTCTTTAGATTGAGTGATATCCCAAATTCCTTGTATTTCTCAAAGACTTGTGTAAGGAGCTCTATATGATCTTCTTTTATGTGAGAAAATACATTCATATCATCTATATAGATGATGATCATTCTATTGACTAGTTTATCGAATGCCATATCCATTACCCTTTGAAAAGTGGCTCCCGCATTAGACAACCCAAATTTCATACATTAATAAGCAAAGGTTCCCCATTTGCACACATTAATAAGCAAAGGTTCCCCATTTGGTGGTAAATATTGTATTGTATTGATCTTCATATTGGATCTAGATTTGATTAAATCTAGAAAATCCATATAGTAGAGAGAATCTCTTCACTCTTGCTATTGTGTGTAGTATCTGATCAATTTGTGGTAGGGGATAATGGTCCTTTAGAGAGACTCTATTTAGGATTTAGAAGCCTACATAGAGCCTAGTGTATCCATTCTTTTTCTGACTAGAACTAGGTTAACCACCTAGGTAGAATACTTAATGGGGTATATTATCTTGGCATTAAGGAACTTAAAGAGTTCTTGTTTCATCAGGGCCTCAATATTTGGATTAACTGGCCTTTGCTTCTATTAGATCGGTTTTGCATCTAATTCTAACTCAATGGTGTGTTGAATTTTATTCTTGTTATAAACCTTGAGGTCATCATATGCCCAGGTGATAAAATCATCATACATTTTTCACAACTCCTATATTTTATTTAGCTCTTATTTTGAGTAATCTACGCTCACCTTCAGACTCTTCCTTGGGGCCACTAAAATCTCCTTGGATCCTTTAGGATCAATTCTAATCATGTGAACTGTTGGATAGTCGTTGTTGTCAAATAGACTCTCCAAGGTAATTAGACATTTTGGTATATGGTTATTTTTATCTAGAGGAATTCCTTTTCTTCTTCTTGATCTCCATCTCCCATAGATCCAATAGAATAGTCCATTTCTTGGATTAAGAAGTCTTTTTTTTGTTCATCACTTTCAAATACCTTCCAAAAGATGTCTTTATCTGGTATAAAATGTTGGTATATAAACCTTACTATCTTGGGCTTGTGTATGACATTGATACAGGGCAATAACTGGCTCCCATGGCTTCTAGGGTGTTAGCATGGGTATTTTGGTCTTTGGGGATGAATTTGATATTCAGGGCCTCAAAGACCTCCACTATCTCCTAGAATATATTTCTATATACCTTGAGATAGTATTCCTTGCTTACAAACTTTTCCATGATTTGATTAATCACCAACTCAAAATATTCAAATATTTCCAATTGCCTGATTCTAAGTTTCTCAACTTTCTTTAATCCCAAGCATAGGGCTTCATATTCTGCTACATTGTTAGTGCAAATCCATGTGATTCTATAAGAGAAGGGTTTTTGATCTCCTGTAGGTGAGATCAACACCACTCCTGCTCCTACACCATTTTTACACCTTGCTCTATTAAAATATAAATTCGAGAGTTGAATTGATGTGGGTGTCAACTTCTCCAAATTTTTATCTTTGAATTTTGAATGGAGTAAGTGCCCATCCCAATTTTTATCATATCATTGAATTCCTTCAAAGAAAAATGATCTTTAGATTGTAGTTCATCTAGAACTTCCTCCATCATTATACCTACTGTACTAGCCTACTGACCTGCTTCTTCCAGTTTTCTATATGAAATGAAGAGGGTTTCTCAAAGAAAATATTCACTCTTCTACCTTTGAAGGGTATCTCCATGTGAGAGTAGTCCAAGGAAAGTTAACCTCCTAACTTAGTAGTAAATTCCCTTGATAGACACATTCCAAAGTAGGGCTCAAGGTCCACCACCACAATTTCTTGTATGATCGTGACTTGGTATAGTCTATGTAATACCATGGGGATGTCCTTAATAACCCCTACAACATTGATTGGTGTACCATCTAATTGCAATACACTAGGTTAGCTTCTTGTATATTCCATGCCCATAATATCACACATAGCTTTAGGCATGACTGTAGTGGTAGCTCCTGAGTCAATCATACAATTGTGTACTATCCATCCTTCCATTTCTAGAGATAGATAAGATGGATAAGGCTTGTTCTTACTTTCTCCCATAATAGGACTCCCTTGGATAAAATTTTAATTAGGTGGTAGCTTGCTCTAATTGTTTATCAACTTGAATATTACCTGCAATAGATCAATCTATCCAAGGATTAGAAAAGCATCATACATGTTGACCTTTGAAGGTGTTATATTTAATTCTTTGATAGTGTTGAAGGTGAAGGCTATAAATTACCTCTTTTTGTCTCTCTAAAGTGGCTCATACTTGCTCGAGTATTCTTGAGTTGCTTCGATCCACTATCACTTTGTCAAGGATGGATATCTTAGTTTATCCTTGGCTTCCTCTTGTGTCTTCTCAAGGATATCTTAGTTTATCCTTGGCTTCCTCTTGTGTCTTATGACTTTGTCAAGGATGGATATCTTAGTTTATCCTTGGCTTCCTCTTGTGTCTTCTCTCCCTTCTGTTGTGTTGCATTGGCTACAATATCCTTTTTTGTTGAGTGATTGGCCTCTAAATAGAGGCTCTCTGAGGTATCTCCTTCTTTGTCTCATTTATCTCTTTAGTGTCATTGGGTAGCTTCATAGGATTCAGTTCTTTTGGATTTACTTGCAGGGGCTTCTTTCGAGATCTAGTCAAGATAAAAATTTTCAATAGACGACATCAAAAAATTATGCTCTCCTTCCTTGATCATGTTAATATACCCTTTCTAAGCCTTCTCCATCCTTTTCACCACCACATTTTGGCACATATTATATATGCATAATGTAGGTGTTTTTTGCATGGGGATCATTGTACATAGAGCACCAATAAATAGACTATGATGTGGAAGAGGAGGATTTTGCTTCTTCATTTGCAAGGATAGTGCTTGTTATTTCATGGGACATACTTGTGGATGCAACTTGATATTTGGCCACATAAGAGAATTTTCTATGTTGGAAGTTCCTTTCTGCCTCTTTTATCTTCGTAAGAGTAATATCATTGGAGAGATTCTTCATAGTATTTTGCATATCTATGAGGGTAGTTTGTGGGTCTAGTGTTGGAAGTGTTGGGATTATAGGAGGAGCAGGAAGTATTGGTAATACGAATATTGTTGGCAAGGTTGGAATCATTAAAGTAGTAGGCTAATGTGGTACATTTAATAGGGGAGGAATCATAGGGTAAGTTGGTGCTGAGGATATAGGTTACGACTAGTTCTGGAAGAGCTTTGGAAAAATAGGAATTATGGGTTTAGGCAGTAGTCGACCACTAGCTATGAGGAGATCCTCAACTTTAATGACTTCCTGGAAAACTTGAGGAATAATTTTAAATGTTAGACTACCTTATAATTAAGCTTAAATATAAACTAAAGTCTCTCAGATAGTAATATACAACCTGCTCATTAGTTGGTCAAATGCCTTCAGGCACTCTTTTCTAGGTGTAACTAAATCTGATATTAAAATCAACTATTTCCTCTTGAGGGTGCTTCTGTATAGTAGTAAACTGAGTGATTATAGAGAAAGTATTAGTTTAATCATCAATATTTACCACCAATATTCCCACCAAGTCCACCCATGAAGTAATACTTCCATTAGGGAGAGTCATATACCAATACAACATTTTTCCCTTCAAATATATGACCAATAATATGATCATGACATCTTCCTTTCAGATATTGTGAACATAAGCCAGTGCTACCACATATTGGTAGTGTTCATATGAAATCTTCCCAATGCTATCATATGTAGGTAAAGCTTTCAATGCTTCCAAGGATATAATATTTTGGTTTGTAAGATTCAGGGGACCAGTATGGTCCTAGGTGGGGTATCCTAGGTTTTGATTCTAATTTTGATTTTGAGCCATAATTTTTGAAGGGGTTAGAGTCTCCTTAGAATGTGAATCACTAAGATCTTGATTTTATGATAGAGATAGGATTGAAATAGATTCATCAGATGTAAGTTATTGCATTCTTGTGAAATATAGCTCAAATAATTCAACAAGCTCTTTAGATAAACTAGATCTATGCCTTGTAAACATGAAATATTTGCATTTAAAAATATTTTTGGGTTATTACATCAACAGAGTCACTAGGTGATTAATGGATAACTAAGTACAACAGAGAATCACCTAACTCTAAACTACTCAAGATATGAAACCTTCTGTCCCACCGAGCATGCCAAAAATTGTTGGTTGGAGATCTACACCTAATGGAAGGAGTTGTGCGCCCACAGACTCAACCAAAATTGAATGGTCATAATATAGTGAGGTTGTGTGACCAATATATGGAGTAGGCCAGTTCCTTAATAGGTTCAAATCACTTTTCTTGGGTTATGAAAAATGGGAAAAAGAGAAATCTTATCTAAAATTGTAAAATATAAGGGGACAAATTAGCCACATCAAGATACATGTAAGATCAAGACTGAAACATAAAAAAAACATACTTGAACCATATAAAAAACTAGCCAACATATTTTAATATCATTTGATGCACAATATTTAGCTACAAATTCTAGAATTAATGAACAAATAGTAAAAATCTAGAATGTAGAATTAAAACTAATTCATTCACCAATTTTAGTAGAAATAAACAACCATAATATTCATACATACATGAAAGTGTTTGAAGGCTAGACAATAGTTCATTTGTATTCAGTATGCTTCAAATATTACATATAAATTGTAATAGCCAAGAGCTGATCCTAAGAATGCATTGCATTCTACTACTTATAGAGTTAAGGCCCTCCTCCTTTTACAAGATAGTCAAATTTAATTAATAAGGCACAGCTATAGCAGTGAGTAGTTGACATCTACAAATATTTTGTAAATCCTCTACCCTTGATGGAATATCTTTGCATCACCCAAAATAGCTATATTAAATATATTCATCTAACTCCTTAGTCTACTTTTGCATTTGATAGCACTGCTATACTTTATACATTCATGCTCAAGACCTGGGTAGCTAGAATATTTACTTCATCTGTAACTTACTTCTACTTTGAATGCATTGCTCTAGTGGGAAATTGAATCCCTGAGTTTTCAAACTAGACTCTTTGGTGGGCTCTTGGATTCTCCATAAATTTGCATTAATTTTTTATTCTGTCAAGTGTTCGCTTCTGTACTGGGAAGACCTCTAGGATTATGCTCGCCCTAGCTTTTCGCCTCATTTTTCTAAGTATTCACCTGGGGTGGACTTTTGGGCTTCAAGGAAGCCCACAAATTTCCCAAATTATTTTCTCACTATAGCATCTAATTTACCTAGGGTAAAACTTCGAAGCACCTTCCTTTACAGTCGGCTGCCTACTTCTCTATCCCACCTTATTTTTTTGAGCAAGGTTTTGGGATTACTCCACTTTTTTTTCCTTTCTAAACTTCTACCTAGGATAGGGTAGGGTTTTGGGATCTACCTCAATTTTGTGACCACCCGAATATCTGCCCATGTCTCCTCTACTTGGGCGTAA
Source organism: Wollemia nobilis (assembly GCA_028583015.1). Taxonomy (NCBI): domain Eukaryota; kingdom Viridiplantae; phylum Streptophyta; class Pinopsida; order Araucariales; family Araucariaceae; genus Wollemia; species Wollemia nobilis. Next base: position 65,514 of record JAQPPZ010006258.1, read on the forward strand.
ATTTAAGAACGACAAAGAAAAACTTGGGGCCAAAAATTCCACCCGAAGCATGGATTTTACATTGTTGTTGGGGTGGGATTTTTGAGATACACTCAAGGTTAAGGAATACTCAATTTTATTCCCCATAGTAAGGTAGGTCTTCAAAGACATGCTTCATAAGTATTACATGGACCAGATGTATTGATTGGAAGATTTTTTGCATCTGGTAGAATTTACGTACAATAATGGATATCATACTTCCTTGGGTATGGACCCATTTGAAGCCTTTTATGGCAAGAAATATAAGATACCTCTCTCTTGGGATAATTTAAAGGATTGGGTAGCCATCAGATCAAATATTGTTTGATATATGGAGGATTAGCTTAGGAGGTTTAGGCATAGGCTTAAGGAAGTTATCGATAGTAAAAAAAAAATACCAATATTAAGAGATCACCTTGAGTGTTCTCTATGGGGGACAACGTATTATTAAGAGTTATGCCCATGAAAAGTACCATCATATCTACTAAGTTGGATCCCAAATATGTTGGGCCCTTTGAAATCATTGAGAAGATAAGTCATGTAGCCTATTGTCTCACCTTGCAACCCAACCTATCAAAAATCCATGACACTTTCCATGTATCCCTACTTAGGAGATATATTGTTGATCCTAACCATGTATGAAATGTTTCTAACATGAAAATATCTGATCCCTCAATGATTGAGGTGAAACTTGTGAAGATTATGGAGTTCCATTCCAAAATGATGAGGAAGCAAACTCTAGAACAATGCAAGGTCTAGTGGAATCACTATTATAAGAAAAATACCACTTGGAATAAAGTGGTTGATATGTAGAGATATTTTCTATTTTTATTTGAGAATGAAATGTAATTTTTGTTTTAATTACAAGATATTGATGAAACACAAAGGATTGTGTTTAGCCTAAGGAGGGTAGTATGTCATGACCCTCCCTTGGTGAACTTATTCATATGATGGACTTATGAATTGATATGTTGTTTTAATGATGGATTGTATGGCTATATGATGATTAGTTGTTGTAAATATTTATTTTATATAAGAATATGATGCTATTAATATATTTGAACATTTATAGGAACAACTACTCTTATATGTGGAAGAAAGGATCAACCATAGAGAATAAGATGCCATAAGAAAGGGAAATGATGATGATGATTTGTTCATAAAACAACTTAGGGTAACATGAATGAATACCCTTTCATGTAGTTGCATATCATGAATTGCATGTGGAAAAAATATACCATCAGTAGGGAAGTTGTTAATAGCAATGGATTCTATATGGAAAATGTTGGTAATATTGAAGTTACTAAAAAATATTCTGCATATGTGACCACCAAGTAGACGTAGTGGATCATTCTAGGTGTGTGATCATTGCTTGACTCCTTTAATTTTTGGGTGAGTATGCTTTGTGATAGATTAAATTTTGATGAAAATTGTTTGCTTCTTAATAATATCTCTTTGGTTGGGGTTCTATTTGATAAGAAGAGTTTCATCGCAAAGAAAGGATAAATGGTTGATTTTATTGCTTTAAAATATTTTTATTTTATTTATCTTTTGTTTGACATTATTGTTTTAACATTAATAATGAAGGATTATTATTCTTGTTTGAATTCAATAATGACTAAGGATTTTTAGTAATATATTTTATTAATGATTCTTGTTTTCATTTACTTTGGGAAAAGAAAGTGTTTCTTTGAGGAAAAGGTTCATTAAGTAGGGACTTAATGACTCTATGCTTGGTTGTTTTAGCTATTAAACTACTTTTTAATGAGATTTTTTACTAAGCTAGCAATCAAAATTATTATTTAAATATTTTACTATGTCTATGGTAAGAGTTTTGGAATATTTATTGCTTGTTGGTTGGTGATACACCTTCATGATATGAATGGGGGGAGTGCATAATGGTTGTTTGAGAATATGCGCAACCCACAAAAATACCCGAGAGTAAGAAAATGATGGGAAGGATGTGGTTGGTTCTTGAGGGGGTTCTAGGAATGAAGAAGGGAGAGTGAGGAAGGAGAGAGAGGAGAGACATTGGAGGTCAAATGGAAAAATCAGAAGAGGAGCTATAAGAACCAGTGGATAGAAGTTGTTGCCAAACCTTTGTAGTGGGATTTGCAATAAAAAAGGTAGGTGTTTGGAATGAACTATCACACCTTTCCTTCTTGATGTCTCTTTTCTATTATTTCTTGGTTGTACCTTGTTGTGCCTATGGTTTGGGCCTATTCTTCCTCTTATTTAAATGTGCACCCGATTGGGTAGAATTAAACCATAGGGTATTACAAGTTACTGTGATTGCTTTTAGTTTAAATGAATTGTTGTGACATAATTGTTGAGCTCTTTTTGTACAATTGCATATATAAGAAAAGATACTATAAATATTTTTGGTTAAAATAAATTGATGTGTTTTGATTATTGAAATCATAATGTATGCTTGTACACACTTTGAAAGATGTAGTGTTAGTTTTTTTTTAAAACAAATCTACTAAAATCTCTTAGAAGCTTACACTGTGCACTCATCCATATGACAGATATGCAACACTTTTTATTGGCTAAATTAATGCAACCTTAGTTTAATTGAAAGTTTTTGTTGTGCTTTATTTTACTTCAATAAAGGTAATGTTCTTATATTTAAGCTTTTTCATTGTTGATAAGCTTGTTTTAGAAGCTTCAAAAAGCACTTATGTGTTGGGACATTTTCCTTGTGTAGAGTTGTGAAATACTTGGTGTTACATAGTGTTTCTTTTTTATTGAATATATTGGACTATGCGCTCCCTATTATTAGTGAATATTGTAGAGTTTTAAAGACTACTATACAATTGTATTTGTATGGTGTTTCATATTAATAGATTAATACTATAGATGAATTACAGTTTCATGATTGCTTGGTTACCTGAATTGCTTTCAACTATAATGCTTGTTGAAAGTTAGGAATTTGTTAGTTTTTGTTTGGATTGAATGAGTATTGATATCTCTATAAAAATTTTATCATAGGAATTTATCTATGTTAAAAGAAGATGATTTGGGGATAAATTTTATCTACAAGAAATTAAAAAGGATTTTGTGATGGACGTGGAGTCCAATATTTCTTAAAGAGGTTATGGGGTCTCTTTATATTGATGGGTGCAACTGATGATATGAAACTTAATGATTTGAGGTGTGGATCCTTAAAATGTTAAAAAAAATTGGGGTTTCTTTTATAAATATTTTCTTGCTTAGGCTAAGTTGGGAAATATGTATATGGAAATGAAAAGGAAGGAAGGAACTCGAATGGTGTATTTTGAAGTTTCTTATTTTTGGTTGCTGATTGCAATGAATATTTAGTATGCATTTAGGAATGCACTCTCATAATTTAAGAGTTGTTATAATCCCTTAAAATCTCCTATTCTTGGTGGAGATCATGAAATTCAGCAATATGGATCTTGTAAGGAGTGTTCACCCATGTTTCGTGAAAAAAAAATTATTTGAACTTGGTAAAATAAAGGCCAAATGAAAGGCTTGTAAAATGTATTAATGTTATTAAGAACTAGAGTTGTTCTTGGATATACTTTTACGTGATGTAATAAATCATGGTTATGATTAATGGATTAATGCTATAGATGAGTATAAATAAAGGCCTAATATAGCTGCTACAATGACGTCTGAGCTTGTTCTCTATAAATCGTCGGGGAGAGATAAGTTTGCCATTTTTGCATTTTTTTACTCCATCCACTACCCTTAATCGCTCTTGTGTTTAGGCATAAATCCTGACAAAGTATTCTTCATAGTGTTTAGGGGAAGTTACGCCCCACGCATGAGAAGAATCTTCTATGGTAGGTGCCATCAACAAGGCGATTCCATTTCAGTACTGCTTATGTTCCACGTATCGTATGATCTCTAAAACTCACCTATAGTTTCCCTCACGTAAGGGTGGGTGATTTTTGTTGATCTTTATAAATACCTATAGTTTCCCTCACGTAAGGGCGGGTATTTTGTACGGTATAACGGCCTAGAAAAAGGTATATCGAAAGGGGGACCAATTGGTGTTATAAGGAACCTTCATCATGTCTACAAAACTAATGAATGATTCTCATCAGTTGTTGAAAGGTCCTAATTACACACCATGGAAAAATAAGATGAAGGCCATCCTAGCAATGGATGATTTATGGGATGTTGTATCTGAAACAATAACCAGACCTTCACCTGTTGCTGGTGCTACAGCTCCATCTAATGCTCAAAAAGACTTTGATAAGCTAGACAGTAAAGCAAAAGTGCTCATCTTGCTTGTCGTGTCTGATGAAGTCCAACCCCATATTGCTGACTGTGCAACTAGTAAAGCGGCATGGGATGCCCTTAATACTATATATGAGGGAAAGAATGATTCCACCATTCTATTTCTTCAATCTCAATTACACAGTCTGAGCATGAAGCAGGGTGAGATAGTTGAATTCTTTCTTTGCAGAGTTTTTGAATTGAAAGCAAAGTTGAATTCTTTGGGAGAACCAGTTGAAGACAAGCTCCTTACTTCAGTTGTATTGAGAGCTTTACCTGATTCTTATCGGGTGTTGATTACTTCCCTTCATGTATCACAACGAAAAGTTACTTTTGTAGAATTGGTTAATATGCTTCAAGAGGAGGAAGCATGCCAACTACAGAGAGATGATTCTTCTAACACTGCTCTCTACATCAATAGGAAAGGGCAGAACCAGAAGAAGGGTAATTTTTAGAAGGGAGGGAATTCACAAAAGGATTCAAAAGGGAAACAAACTCATCAACCTCAACAAAAAAAGAGATATTGCAAGATCTGTGACAAAGAAGGTCATGATACAAACAGATGTTGGCATAAGAATAAGAAATCAAAATAGAAAGGCCGAAATAAACCACAAAAGAACAAACAACAAGTAAATGTTGTTGAAGAATCTGACATGAATTTTGAGAGAGCTCACAAAGTTCTCATGACTACCACAGTGTCCAAGCAGACGGATCCTATATGGTATGTTGATTCTGGAGCCAGTAAGCACATGACTCGGTGACAAATCATGGTTTGAGTCTTTTGAGGCCAAAGAGGGCAAACCCGTCACTATTGCCGATGATAAAACCTACAAGGTTCGGGGAGAAGGCACTATTTCAGCCACTCTTCCCGATGGCAAGTGTCGATTGATAAAGTCCTCTATGTTCCAGGATTGGCAAACAATTTGTTGTCAGTCACACAAATTATGGACAAATATATGGTTGTGAACTTTAGTGTTGAGGGAGGCAAGAAGTGTTGTTCTATTACCAGGAGGGGTAAGAACATTGCAACCGCTTCATATAAGCATGGCTTATTTGCCTTAGATACTATCTCTACTCCACATGTTGCCATGACGAGTCTCTACAAAGGAGGAAACTTCCCTATGGCACAAGAGATATGGACATTTGAGTTCTGGTTACTTACTTGAGCTAAGTAAGTATGAGATGGTTAAGGGTCTTCCTTCCCTTTCTACCACTTTACCAGCTTTGCTCGATCGCTTGGCAGGAAAGCAGCATAGAGTGCCTTTTGAAAAGAGCTCTACTAGAGCAAAGAAACCTCTGGAGTTGGTTCATACTGATCTGTGCGGTCCCTTCACTCCCAAAAATTGTGGGGGTAAGAGGTATTTTTAGTTATTTGTGGATGATTACTCACGAAAGATGTGGGTATTCTTTCTTCAACTGAAATCTGAAGCATTTGGCTTCTTTCAGCATTTCAAGAAATCTGTTGAGAAGGAGTCAGGGACTTCTATAAAGACCCTTCGCTTAGATCGAGGGGGGGAGTTCACCTCTAAAGAATTTTTTGCATTCTTGAAAGAAAATGGGATCACAAGACAGTTAACTACTGCTTATAATCCTCAGCAAAATGGAGTTGCTGAAAGGAGGAATCATTCCATCATGGAAATGGTTCATTGCATGCTCACAGGAGCTAGACTTGAGCAACTATATTGGGCAAAAGCTGTCACCATAGCAGTATATCTATTGAATAGGGCACCCACAAAGGCACTACAAGGAATGACTCCACAGGAAGCATGGAGTGGTAGGAAACCCTCCATTTCTCATCTACGCATTTTTGGGTGTAAAGCTTTCATGCACATACCAAAAGAGAAAAGGAAGAAGCTAGATGAGAAGTCATTGAAGTGTATTCTTCTTGGGTATGATGAGCACTCTAAGGGTTATCGTTTGATTGATCCCTTAACCAAGAAGATTCACATAAGTAGAGATGTTTTTGATGAGGCTTTCACATCAGCAAACACATCAGATGTATACCTAGACCTTGTGGAAACTCAGGTTGTTAAATCTCCTTCATCAAAGGTTGGAGGTTCTTCTGGATCTTCTTCAATGCCTAAGAAGAAGAATCCAAAGTGGTATACAAATACAATCAAAGACTCTAAGCTATCTACTCCACAAGATTTGACTTTGGATAGGCCTCGTACTCACAGCATGGCTCAACAGGAGAAAGCTGCAACAGAGAATACTGGGGTTGATGATCTGTGTCAGTCTTTTGAAGAACTTTCTATAGATCCAACAAGAGATACAGAAGATATGGATATTGATAGTGATAAGTTGTTTATGTCTTCCATAGATGATCTTGAACCTGCATCAGTACAAGTTGCTCTCGGTGAGCCTCAGTGGAAGGCTGCTATGGATGCAGAGTATAAGTCTTTGATGAAAAACAAAACTTGGAAGCTTGTTGATCTGTTGCATGGAAAGAAACCCATTGGCTGCAAATGGGTGTATAAAGTCAAGTACAAAGCATATGGGACAATTGATAAGCATAAGGCCCGTCTTATTGCAAAGGGCTATGCTCAAAAGGAAGGCATTGACTACGAGGAAACTTTTGCACCTACTGCTCGGATGACAACAATTCGAGTTATTTGTGCTATGGCAACACAGTTTGGGTGGAAATTTCATCAGATGGATGTCAAAAATGCCTTTTTGAATGGTGATCTCCAAGAAGAAGTCTATATGACTCAGCCAGAAGGATTTGCAGTGGAAGGCCAATAGCAGAAAGTTTGCAAATTGGTCAAATCCTTATATGGATTGAAACAAGCTCCTTGAGCTTGGTATATAAAAATGGACAATCACCTCCTACAGCATGGTTTTAAGAGATGTCTGTCAGATGCAAACCTCTATTTCAAGAAACAGGGTTCTGAGATAGTGTTGCTTGTACTCTATGTTGATGATCTCGCTCATTACAGGGAGTTCGGAAACTATGATCTCTACTGTCAAAAGAGACATGTGTCAATATTTTGAGATGTCAGATCTCGGACTTCTCCATTACTGTCTTGGTCTGGAATTCAGCCAGAAGGAGCACTCCATCAAAGTGTCTCAAAAAAATATGCCAAGACATTGCTAGAAAAATATCGCATGACTGATTGCAAGCCAATGGCAACTCCGATGGAGACTGGACTTCAGTTATCATGATATGATGATTCATCTCAAGTAGATGGTACTCTCTATTGACAGTTGATTGGGAGTCTCATATATCTGACCAATACTAGGCCAGATCTCGTATTTGTTGTCAACTATCTTTCGAGGTTCATGTAGGAGCCTAAGACCACTCATTGGAAAGTAGCAAAACGTGTTCTTCACTATGTCTATGGCACAATAGAATATGGCCTAGAATACAAGAGGAACAACAAATTCTTCTTGCAAGGATACACGGACTCCGACTATGCCGGATCATTTGATGATCGCAAGTCAACTTTAGGATATATTTTTCATCTTGGATCCGGTCTTGTCTCTTGGCACAGCAAGAAGCAACAGGTGGTTGCTATTTCATCAACAGAGGCAGAGTATCGTGCCGCACGTGAAGCTATGTGGCATCGCATTCTGACAAGTATGGGTCATCCATCCAAATCTCCAATACACTTGTTTTGCAACAATCAGGGTGTTCTGAACCTAGTCAAAAATATAGTCCATCATGAAAGAACAAAACACATTGACACACAATGTCATTTCATTTGAGATGAAGTTTCGAGGCACCGAATTCAGCTTCAACACATTCCCACCGATGCTCAAGTTGCAAACATTTTCACTAAGGCACTTGCACGTGTCAAATTTGAATTGTTTCGCAGCTCTCTTTGTATTGCAAAATGATGTAATCAGGGGGGATGTTAGTATAGCTAATAGTTATATCATTACCAAAATAATGTAATAAGGGGGGATGTTAGCGTATATATATGTTAGCGTATATATGTTATTACATTTTATTGTTAATTAGGCAGAACTTGTTATTTGGTTACAACAAGTTCTATTTCAGCCGCGGATGGTTTCGTAACCTCCGGGCTATTTCAGTCTGTAAGTGTATTATTTAAACCTTCTCAGACATGAATAATATTGCTATTTTATTCTAATAGTTTTAGCATTTGATGTATGGCTAATTTTGGAGTAAAGTGAAATTTTGTATGGTCTTTATTTTACTTTAAGAAAAATGATAGAAAGATATTTTAGTTTAAGTATTATGTTTTATTTATATCTTCAAAATGCATCTAAAGGATTATGATGATCTATTTTAGATATAAGCATTAATAAAAAAATTAAGGAAATATTATGTTTCTATCAATGATGGGGTGTGTTCATCTATGTTTCTTTATGGTACAAGGTGATGAGCACCAAAAATGCTCATTTTATATACATTGTTAAGGGGCATCATAACTGGTTTAATTAGCATTAGAAATATATTTTTATTTAACTTATGCATATAATTGATAGAAAATCTGATATTATGCTTGATTGGTGTTTTTAGTGGAAACTGTGTATAAATACAGTTTTATTACTAATATGGTGTTATCCAATCTACATCCCACTTGGACCTGGCAGTGTGCAAGAAGGAGCCTTACTGTGACACTTTACTTTGGGGGTGCAACATCTTAATCTGGTGGCACAACGCCTTACTAAAGTAGGTACCTTACTAAGTAAGGTGCCTTACTGAAGTAGACACCTTACTAAAGTTGGTGCCTTACTGAAGTAGGCACTTTATTGAGGTGCCTTACTCTGACCTAGTCAAACAGGTAGGCACCTACTTGCGGAGCCTTGATCCGAGATGCTTTGACCTTACTTCCAAGTGGGACCATGTTGACCATAGATGGTTGTTGACTCCATGTCATATACACCAAGTTTGGATAGCTACCAAAGCACATGAGCTATCTCATTTGCGTAGGAGGAAACAACATGACTACTGGCTAAAGCAGAATGCAAACTACTAGCTAAAGTAGAACATGAACCATTGGCTAAAGCAGAATGTGGGTGATAAACAAGCTAGACCAGTTGACCAAGGGGCTACGGAGATTGTTGCACGTGAAGACAAAGGAGATATTTTAATTATGCAATATTATTAAAATAGAATAAAGCATCTATTATTTTCTGATTGGGTGGTTCACTTTGTAAGGTGAGCATTTCTTCTCACACTCACAAACCAATAAACATAGTGATTTTTTGATAAATGATATGCGTAACAGATAGCGGAATGAACTAGATCCATTAGTCATTGTACAACCACCCAAATCGATTGATTGTTGCCAGATATATTCTATTATGATAAAATAGAACATGCCCGATTTATCCTACAAGGGGGTAAAATTAGTGTGTGACTATTTTAATTAATATATGATTGTTATAATTGAATGGTTGTAATATTCATTACATATCTATTGTAATTGCAAGTTTGGAATAGGCTTGCCTAAATTTATAACAGAGGAAGGATGTGCATTGTATAAATGCACAGGTATTCCCTAAAGGATGGGGATCAATGATTAATTTACACAAATTATTTTCATTTCATTCTTTGTTTAAATTATTAAGAGTCCAACTCCTCTTATTCGAGCAAGCTCTACGTAGCTAGTTGGGCGGACTATCTACGGGAGCTTGGGACCACTCCCTACAGTAGTCCTCCCCTGTTTCATTTATGTTCTTTATTTTCCATAGCTTATATTTTTTTTTAAGCGAAAAACCCTTTGCGGGGTCGCCTTGGTTTGAGAGACCATGAACAAGGGGTTCTACACCATCAAAGTCACCCGAGAGTCACACCCGACCTTGCTTGCACCAACATTATCAATTGGATTTTGGATACCCAATTCAGCTTTTGGTAGGGTGGAGATTTGAACCTGGGACCTCCCTTGGAGGATTGCCCTCTCCTATCCAACTCACCTACAACACCTGGGTCCATAGCTTAGATTTATTGCTTTCTTTCATGCTTTAATTAATTTAGCTGTGTGGTTTATTTTAATTGCATTTTATTTCCGTACTTTTATTTATAGCACTTAGTTTTAGTTCGTAATTTATTTATTTAATTTTCCACACTTAGTTTATTTGGTTTGGATGACTTTCAAATGCACAAACATCCCCCACCAAACTAAATAAGGTACAAATGGATTCATTCCCCAACACTGCAGGCATATACTGTGTGTGACACTCATAAGTTTATAGACTTATCGGATTGATAATTTATGGAAGAGAAATGAATGTTTTTCGAGACATAATTTTTGCTCACCACAGGGAAATATTTTTTTTGGGGGTGAACCTAGCTTTTCCTTATAGATAGACCTAAAATATGCAACCCACTATTGGCATTTTTGCCACATTGAAATTTTATAAAGTTTTTATTGAAGTATGTAAGCTGATTGAAGTATGTAGCATTTTTCCAGTAATTATGTAAGCATTTTGCTAGTAAAACTCCCAAATATATTTTAAGTGTTGTTCACACATTAAAAAAAAATTGAATTTTTTTCTATCTAATGAATGTGGTTTCGGGAAAAATTCAAGTGAAATACTTTTTCATTCCCTGAAATGGCCTTTTCGTTGCTCGAAATGGTTGTTTTGTTTCCCGAAATGCCTTTTCGCTCCCAAGTGCAAGGAATATTCTTTCTTTTTGGTGTTTTTCTAGCGAAAATACTCCCTGGGCATTTTGGTAGTGAAAATACTTTACCGAAAGTTTTGCTCTTATTAATTCTCAAAGAAATCAAGTTTCCAAGATGGGCCTTACTTATGGCAGCGTAAGATTTTCCTAGGAGAAGTCATAGCAAAAGGACCAAGATTGGGGTAAAATTCCATTTCACATAGGATTAAAACATTAAGTGCACATTCCAAGCGCAAGTCTAGGCAAAAGCTCATTTCGGGCGTGACTTGGGTGAATTGAAGATAAAGGCCCATTTTAGGTGAAATTTTATGTTTTCAATGCAAATTTTCTTTGAAAAAGAATTAAAGCCCATAAAATGAATTCTTGTGGTGATACAATGGATATATCTGGGATCACTATTGAAAAACTGTAGGATTTAAGCATTGCTTCTTTGACTCCGATGTAATCTTACCCATTTTCAAAGCATCGTCCACTTTGGTGGGTATGCATTTCCAACGCACCGCCTATCATCCTTGTCAATTTTTAAAGCAAATTTAATGCTTGATGTACTTTCCTAGAAAAAGTGAATTTCCAAGGCGCAAGGCAAAGCGAATTCAATGACCAAATGCTCGATTTTTAGATGATTTTGCTGCGTCCCGATGCACCGACGTCCAATATTACTTCAAGCATTTACTCTTGTTGACTTCTTTGTGTGATTCTCCCATCAAAGCCGGATCATGGTTTCCTTGCAAAATGTTTTAACTGAAGATGTCCCTGATGCCGAGGAGAAAAATATGCATGCTAGTTTTTGATCTACCAACATTTTTTTTGTATATGCATTAAATGAAAGAGGTGCAATCCTCTATAAATACTAAGTATTTCATTGTAAAAGAAGAGGTTGGACATTTTGCGAGAAAACTTCTTAAGTTCTCTGCATCAATAGAAGAGACTTGGCTTCTGAAATTTGTAAGCATTTTCATGTGTGTGATTTCCTTCCATTTTTAAGCATTTATGTTTATGCTCATGTTCTTGTTGTTAAGTTTAAAATTTTATTTCTGAATTTAAAACATTGCTGGTGAGTGAGTGAGTTCTAGAATGTGGTTTAGGGGGTTGTCTCTGCAAGTTTGTGAGTGAAATTTTGTTGCTTTCCTTCTGTTACATGCTGGTATAAAACTTGGTAGAATTCTTGTTGCTAGTCCGCCCCAAATCTTGCACTTCAGCCTGTGGCCATATTTTCCATTTCTTTCCATCATTTCCAATTTCTTTCCTGCAACTCTAGTCTTAAACCTGTGTAGGATTTAGTAAGGGAGCCAACCCTCTCTAGAGATTGGCATGGAGGACATCTCTTTCCTTTGACCTTTCAATGTTGGTTGGGTCTAGGGCACACAAGTGATAATACTTTGTACTTAGGTAGATTCGTGACCAACAATTTTTGGCATGCCCGGTGGGACCCCAAAAGTTCCACTTTCAACAGTATTGAGGTTTGATGTTCACCTTCATGTTGTACAGTTAGAACATCTGGTGACTCAGCACTACCTAGAAGCCTCCGAATGTGGAGACAGCGAAAGTTGTACTTCATGATCACAATATCGAAGGCCAAAAATTTAGAAAACCCTGTTGAGTTTTTGAACTCGACACCCAAAAATTAGGTGAAAATCCTAGGTTAGTCACCCCACCACTTACGTCATCTGTAACATCCTCATAAATAGCTAGTGTGTTCTTCATTCCTTCGAGCCCAAATAGTACTGCCACTAGCATTCCACCTCCTCAACCACACACACCAGTCCATATGGCCCAGAATCCTCTACCACAACAGCCACAACCACCAAGGCAGTTCCTAGCATGGAATAGTTCAGGAGCCTTGAATTTACAAGCACAAAATCTAGTCCCCCAAGTAGCCTTGAAGGCCTTGCCTACCTATGATGGTACCAGTAAAACTACATATGAGCATATCTAAGATATGGCTTCTTTGGAAATCATCCATGACATAACGAACGAATATGTAATGGTAAAATTGTTGGTATTATCGCTGAGAGGGAAATTATTGTATTGGTATTGATCATTGCAACCTGGTACTATTACATCATGGGATCAGTTGGCGGAGTTATTAATTAAGAATTTTCATGAACAAGCTGACCCATACTCCTTGTTGCACCAGTTTACAACAATCCAAAGACATCCATAGGAGGAGATAGTTGATTTCAATGTCAGGTTCACTCAAAGCTAGCAAAGAGTTCCTGATGGTTTGTGGCCCACACATGAACAAGCCACATTCTACTACCTCGGGGTGTTTAACACTAAAATTGACATGGTTGTGCGATAGACCAAAATGACTACATTTCTAGACTTGTACACACATGCATAAAAGGCCAAATTTGACTTGATTTATGTAGGTAGGCTTCCCTCGAAGATGACTATACCCATTGTCCTTGACCTTCCAAAATATTTGTATTCCAGTGCATTTTTACAACCCATGCCTTTCATGTACCCAATTCCTTCATGGAGTTCAAATTTACCTCAAATCACTCAGATCCCTATTCCACAACATCCGAATCCAAGCTTTTCATAGTTACCCAATCTGTCAGTACCATAATTGCCATCATCTATTCCTTTTTTGGCATTTCCAGCACCACCAACCCCATTACCATTGCCAGCGCCACCGAACCCATCACAATTACACATGCCTCCAACACCTCTACCTTTGCCAACACCTCCTACACTCTCCAATCCTGATCCTTATATGACATTGTTACAAGAGGTGAAATCTAACAACTCAGCCTTAAGGACAATATCCAATGAGCTTACAATAGTAAGGAAGAAGCAAGCGGAGGCTGAATTTCGATCATGAAGATTCCAAACTCCATCGATTACTCGAGAGCAAGTGGAAACTAGTAAAGACCCCGAGAGAAACACAACGGTGTTAGAAAATGAAGAGCCTAGCACATCAGAAAGGACGTACTGGTGTTCAATGTGCAATGATCCCCATGGAGAAGAAACCTACATGGTGCACCTAAACTATGTGCAGATGCTTATAGAAAGTTTAGCTAGTGGATAAATCAACATGATCAAGAAGGTTGATCACAATTTTATGATGCCATATTTGGAGAAAGTTTCAATTCTCACGAGATTCGAAAATAAGCTAATAACTGTAGATCCAGTTGATATTGAACCATTGAAGATACCTACAGAACCAAAGGTGTAAAATGAAATAGAGCAATCTCTAGTGAAAGTGTCTGGTTTAATAACTAAACAACATGATTCTATCCTTTTGAAAGATTTGTTGCCTAAGCAAGCTCAAGAGAGGACACAAGTGAAGGCATCTACATCACAAACTTGTAGCTACTCAAATGTAGAATGAAGTGAAGGAATAAGCCAAAGAGTGCCTCAAGTATCCATCATTGATGAAGAGGTAAAGAGTGGAAGCTACTCAACAGTATCGAGACAAGTATGAGCGGGTCGTAGAAGAAAAAGCCCCAACTACCTCAAATTATAACATTGTGAAAGAAATAAATAAAATACCTACAAAAGTAAGCCTATATGATGCACTATAATTGCCTAGACAAGTTGACCTACTAAAAGAATCTCTGAAGACTACAAAATATCAAAAGAAAAGTCCTTATCAAATAGTGTTGGTGCAAACACTACCGACTTCGGCCACTGGGAAGAATAGGTCGCCCCCGTTCTACCTATCACTCAGAATGGAGGGGTGGATTGTACACAATTGTATGATTGATTCCAGTGCTGCGACTACTATCATGCCAAAGGTAGTATGTGAAGTGATGGGGATGGAATACACAAGAAGTAGCCCCGAAGTGTTGCAGTTGGATGGAACTCCGATCAAGATAGTGGGAGTAATCAAGGATATTCCCATTGTTCTACATAGCATGCCATAAATTACTATCATCCAGAAGGTGGTGGTGGTTGACTTGGAGCCTTACTTCAGCATGTGTCTTTCAAGGGAGTTCACAATGAATTTGGGAGGATATCTTTCCTTAGACTACTCACATTTGGATATTCCATTCAAAGGAAAGAGGATTCACATACATAATGAGAAACCTTCTCCTTTTCATATTGAGAAATTGGAGGAAGAGGAGGAAAAATCTCCAGGGACAGTTAACATGATGACTGAAGAATTAGAAGAAGTTGACTTGATGGAAGAAGCACTTAGTGAGCTTCACCTTGAAGATGAGTTTTCACTCATGGATTTTAATGCGATGATTGAAATAGATATTGGTTGTTATACAATAACCAAGCCTATATAGATTGAAGAGAGAGTCCCTAATTCCCTAGATCCTGTTGTAGACCAATTATGGAAGTTGTATTTTGATGACCCCTACAATAAGAGAACCCCCAAAAAAAAAAAAGAAAAGAAAAAAAAAAAAAAAAAAAAAAAAAAAAAAAAAAAAAAATCTCGAGAGCTTGTTTGATCAAAATGATAGGGCTGAGAAGCATAGGATCAAGGTAGATGCAAAGGAATACAAGGAATTGCAGCTAGAGCCTAAGAAGATTATTAAAATTGGAACTGATTGCATGCCTGAGGAATTAGAAGACATTAAGAACTTGTGCTATGAGTACCCTGACATCGTTGCATGGAGTTATCAGGATTTGAAGGGATATGACAAGGATGTAATTTAGCATACCATTGAGTTGTAGGAGGGGGTAAAACCCTTTCGATAGAAACAGCGCCCCATCAATCCTAAAATCGAAGTACTCATGAAGGTAAAATTGTTGAAAATGCTCGAAGCGAAGATAATTTACCCAATTAAGCACTCAACATGGGTAGCGAACCTGGTACCAATAAGAAAGAAGAATGGAGAAATTCGGTTGTGTGTTGATTTTCGCAACTTGAACCAGGCATCGCTTAAATATCATTACCCTCTACCACAAATTGATCAAATCCTTCATGTGGTTGTCGATGCACAGAGATTCTCATTGTTGGATGGTTTCTCTGGTTATAACCAGATATGGGTAAAATATGAAGATCAACATAAAACAACATTCACTACAAAGTGGGGCACGTTCACCTACCAAAGGATGTCATTTGGGCTCTCAAATGCTGGCGCTACTTTTCAGAGGGCCATGGACATCGCTTTCGGTGAGTTATTGAATAGAATTATTGTAATCTATCTTGATGACATGACTGTGTTTTCACATCATAGAGAAGACCACGTTTCTCATTTGAGGTAGGTGTTCAAGAAATACCATGAGTTTGGGATTTCTATTAATCCGAAGAAGTCCATATTTGTTGTCAAAGAAGGAAAATTGTTGGGTCACATGATTTCACAAGAAGGATTGGCAATTGACCCTACAAGAGCTGAAGCGCTTCTAAAGCTACCATTTCTAGCTAACAAAAAATATCTGCAATATTTCTTTGGCCAAATTAATTTCATTCGCAAGTTCATTGTTGACTTTGCTCAGGTTGTGAAACCCATGACTGAGCTCTTAAAAAATAATACCGAGTTTAAATGGATAGAAGCCAGAAGATGAGCTTTTTAGGAGATCAAGGAAAGAATCACCCAAGCTCCAATATTGATTAATCCTGATTATTCAAAGGACTTTATTCTCTATGCGGTGGGTGAGCAAGAGAGTTATGCTACAGTTTTGACACAGAAGCAAGAATATGGAGATGAGAAGCCAATTGCCTTCTTGAGCCAAGTCATTGCCCCTCACCAAGAGAAGTACAATTTCATCAAGAAACAGGTGTACGTAGTGATGAAATATTTAAAGAAGTTTCGACACTTTGTTTCGTAGAGCAAAACTATTGTTTATGTTATACATCCTGATGTTCAAAACTTCATACTCCAAGGAGAACTAGGCGACAAAAGAGTAGGTTGGGTCTCAAAGATTCAAGAATACGATGTGGAGATCTGACCAACAAAGCTAGTTCGTGGATGAGCTCTTTGTCAAGAGTTGGCCGGAAGTGCGGCATCCGAATCATTGGGTATGGTACATGAGGAAGATATTGGTGAAAGTATTTGCGCAAACCATACTCCAAGAAATCATGACTGGATAGAGGAGCTTATTGATTTCTTTACTTATGGGAAGTGTCCACCACACCTTGATGCCTCACAACATCGGAGGTTTAGGTTACAAGCCCTCAAATATGTTTTGTTGCCTAATGGGCTATATCACAAAAATATTGATGGAGTTCTCCTTAGATGTGTGAAGGAATCTGAGAAAGAAAAAATATTGGAAGAGTTTCATTGTGGGCTATCTGGTGGTCACTATGCAGGAAGGCCCATGGCCTTGAAAATTATCCGAGCTGGCTATTTTTGGCCCACTTTGTTCATCGATGCTCATAGGGTAAGTTAACACTGTGATAGTTGTCAATGATACGTTGGTAGAATCCAGAAAGGAGCACTGCCTCTATGCCCAATTCAGGTGGAAGCACCTTTTCAGTAGTGGGGTCTTGACTTCATTGGAGTCATTGATCCACATTCTTCCATAGAACACAAATACATTTTAATGACAACTGATTATTTCACCAGATGGGTAGAGGCAATTCCCACCAAGAAGGTTGATCAGACAATCATAATTTTTTTCTGGAAGGAATTATTACTCGTTTTGGTGTCCCAGACTCAATTGTAATTGACAATGGAACTCCATTCATTGGGGCCAAAATCACAGAGTTTGCTAGCAAATATGGAATTTATCTCAAGACGTCATCCAATTATTACCCACAAGGAAATGGTTTGGCCGAATCCACTAATAAAAATTTGTTGCATATTTTAAAGAGGACATTGGAAAATAACAAAAGGAGTTGGCACTTGCTATTGAACCAGGCTCTTTGGGCGGACCGCATCTCTATGAAAAAATCTATCAAAACTTCTTCGTATTCTTTGGTGTATGGAAAAGAAGTTGTCCTACCCACCCACATCGAGCTTCCAGTCCTTCAAACATTGCAGTTGTTTCAAGATGAAGATGAGGAGTATGATCCCATGAGTGCAATATTGGCACAACTATTGTAGTTGGAAGAAGATAGAGAATAGTCTTATCAAGCATTCATCGAGCACACCAAAGAGATGCAAAAGTGGTTCGGAAGGAAAACAATCGATCATAGTTTTCAGGTGGGAGACTTAGTTCTCAAATGGAATGAGAAAAAAGCTAAGCCAAGGAAACATAACAAGTTTGATGCTATCTGGGAAGGCCCTTTTCAGATCTCCGTAGTGAATTCGGCAAATGCTTATCATCTTCGTGACATGAAGGGTTGGGATCTCCCTATTCTAGTGAATGGCCTTCATTTGAAGGCCTATATTCAATGACATGATGTTAATGAGGTACCATCTTGTAAATATGTATATATTCTTTTGATCGTATTTTATTTGCTTTAAAATGGCGATGGTATGTTTAAAAAAAAAAATTATGAGGTGAAAAAGTGGTCAAGACCCGGGACTTCCCAGGGGGTCACCCATCCGAGTACTACTCCATGGAAAATATGCTTAACTAGGGAGTTCTTGAAGGAGTTGAAAACCAAAAAATCAACTTGGATGATGCGTTCTTTGGGTCCAAGGTTCTGGAGGTGTAAAAAAGAAAAAAAAAACAAAGGCCTTGCATTTTTTGCCCTTACCTTGGAACCCCCTCTTCCTCCTTAAATATTTTTTTCTTTCCCTCCCAAAAAAAAAAATATAACTACATTTGAATTTGAAAAAAAGCGAGAAATTTTTTAAATTCAAACTTTTTGCTTTTTCCCTCTTCCCACCTATCTCACTTTTATTCCTTCCGAAATAGTATTTTTTGCCCCCCCGAAATAGTTGTTTCGGCCCTTAAAAAAAAAAAAAAAAAAAACTCCTTTATCAAAACAAAAAAAACACATGCTATTTCTCCCCTGAAATAACCTTTTCGTCCCCCAAAATGGCTATTTCGGGACTTGAAATACCTTTCCGCTCACCTCACTTTTACTTGCTTTTCAAACCTCCCCGAAAACCCTTTTGCTTTTCCTCCCCAAAACACCTTCCCTCTCCCTGAAAAGCCTGTTTCAGCTTCCTCGAATTGCCATTTCGCCCCACCTCCACATTTTTTTGAGGGAAATAAAAAAAAAACAAATAAAAAAAAATTCCATTACTCCGAAATCCCTCTTCCTCTCCCCCGAAACAACCTTCTCGTGCCCCGAAACTACTGTTTCACCTCCCGAAAAAAGCCACTTTTTTATTTAAAAAAAAAAGTAAAAAAATATCTTGTCTTCCAATCTTCCGCATAAGCTTTTCCCATCCTCGAACAACCTTTCCCATCCGTAAAAACTATTTCGTGCCTCAAAAATGTTGTTTCAGTCCCCAAAAAGCTTCCCTCCAACCCAGAAAAAATGGCTTTCCATCCGCTTTTCCTTCTCACACCCTTCCATTAAATTATTTAAAAAAAAAAATGCATGCATAAAAACCCTACCGCCATTTTTTTTTCCCCTCCACGCACCTCCATTTTTCATGCCCCATTACCCATAAAATCTGCATATCTCCATTTTCGTCCCTCATCATTCACTCAAGCCACTCATCACGCTTTCCAAAGCAGAAAAGCAACCAATCCGAGCACTTCAAGAAGAGGTGGCAAAAAATTTAAAAAATCATTGGAATGCATGCCATTCCCCCAAAATTAGCAAGCATGCCTCAAGCATTAATTCCGGCATATAGGAGTAAAAAATTATAAAAAGGGCCAACCCTTCACTTTTAAAAATCAAAACATTTGCAGGGTTCCTATGTAGAAGAGTTGCGAATTCTTTTTGCTCCAGGGTTTGCAGTTTTTCGCCGTGCATTCAAAGAAAGCTGAAGATGGGGAAGAAAACCATGGAAGCCAAGAAGGAGAAAGTTCAGAAAAGGGCTGCAACAGAAAAGAGGCAACAAAAAGTTTGAGAAGAGGAGGAAGAAGTAGAATTAACACCCTATGATGACCGCCTGGCATAGATTAAAGATTGCAACATCACCAACAAGGGTGTGGAAAAATTTGCATCTGGATGTTGAGTTTGTGGTGCAAAAGATGTCTGCTGAAAGTTCCCATACCATTGCATTTTACTCTCATCTCTCCTGGTACCTATGTATGCCTGTACACCCATGTCCCGAGCTGGTCTGGGCGATCACACAATGTTATAACTCTGGTTCAAGAACTGTTCAGAATGCCCAAGGAGATGAACTATTTAGTATTTTGGCCAGCTCCATAAGGGACGCGTTTGCTTGTGATGCGCAACCTCCATCCTATGCCATAGTTAAAAGGCTCAATTTTAAGGAGGAGGAGGAGAGATATCAGTCCACTGTTCACATGCGATAGTTTATGGAGAGCCAATTGTTGAAGACACCATGATTTGGGGAGTTGCCAAAATTACCAGCACCGCTAAAGGATTTCAAGAGCCCAGATTTATACTCTATGTTGGCATGGTTGACAGGATTGTCTTCAGATGCCATAGTGCACAAGTGGCAAGCATCAATGGTGCAGTGCATTTCACAAGTGGAGTTTTATGCTCCTATTGCCATGATCGCAACTACAAACCCAATTTTCTTTGATTGGGCGGATTTCTTGGAATGAAGGATACACTCGCAGTTGCGGAAGATACAAACCGGAGAGGATGTTACTTTCAGACATTGCTCCCTTCTGGTATGGTACTTTTTCTATCACATGCACTCTCATTTTGCTTTTATAGCAGTAAACAAGATAGATGAAATAGGGAGGGCATTGCCAGTATATTCATGGACTCAGAGCCTATCAAGAAAAGAGTCCTATTATAATTTTAACAGAATGTTTTTGGGGCTCACCTTGGAGTTGATTTATGGGGTATGCAACAGAGTGCCTCGAGCAATGAAAGCAGAGGTGGTTGACCAGAAAAGAGGTGATGTCTTTTTGCTGACACAAGGAGTGGTGGTTAGAATATTTGGTTTTACTGGAAAACCTTTTCTGTTGCCATATTTTACCACTGAACACCTTTTTGCCCTGGAAGTAGCTCGACAAAGTGATTTCATAAATGATACATATGGGACAGGTAGGGGAAAGAAAGCTACATGTGCCATGCCTTTCCAGTTTGGTGATATAAGGGTTACACAGTGTGGACATAATGAATTGATTGCTGAGACACTATATGAACATGGGTTGGTTGAGCTTCCTCAACGATGGTGGTATGATCCTTTGGGTGTTTTTGCAAGTCACATTAAGGCCAAGAGTTTCCATTGCTACCCCCGAGAAGACATCATACAATAGAGGAATAATCCCAAGGGGCGTGACCTTGAATGGCATGTGGAGATGATGATGTCACTTCCTCCTTGGCATGATTTTTATGAGATGGAGGTCGAGTATGATCCTACAAATCATCCAGAGCAAGTTCCTCCTCCAGGTTTGTTTGAACAAATGAAAGCAAAATTGTCTGATTGGTCCGATGAAAATATTTCCAACTGGTGGGTCATGAGGGTCCACCGAGGTAAGCCCAAGGTAAGTTATCCATTAGTTATGGATGATGCATTTTCATTGATTTATGATGATCAATGTGAAAAGTACCAGCCCCTCTCCCTTGCTGATTTGGTGCCTAGAAGTATTAGTAGTCCCGATAAAGAAGAAGATATGATGAGACAAGAGGAGGCATCAAAAGAAGAGAGAATAAATATTGAAGATGAAGAAGAAGAAGAAGAGCAATTATCGTTAGAGGAGCAACCTTTCACTTGGGAAGAGGAGTGCAGCTATAAGAGTAGCTTTCCTTGATGTGGTGAAGAAGCCCAGAAGTGGAGCCATTTCTACGCATAGCATGAAATCACTTCCCTCATAGATGATTGAGCAGACTATTTTTTAGATATACCCTCTTCGGCTCAGCTAGAACAATCAGGCTCAATGGTGACAATAGTAGATCTAGAAGCGGAGAAGGAAATATCAAAGGAAGAGGAAGATACTATAGTACAACAACCTTCACCACCAACTCAAATGGTGTTAGAGCCCACAAGTACGCATTTTCTTTCCTCTTCTCTTTTTGATAAGCACTTGGTGACCACCGTCTTCTCATCTGTAGTTTTCATATCTATTTCACCTCCAATTGCCACATCCACCTCTTCCATTCCCATCTCTATTTCATAGTCGCAGGTCACCAGTGTTTCCCTAGTTTCACCCATTTCCTCCTTTTCTCTTTCCTTCAGTTCATTTGCATCCACCCCAAACCCATTTGCCCTTCCATTATCCTCCATTTCATCTTCCATGCCTTCCAATCCTATTACCTTTGTAAGCACGCAAGCCCCTCTTAGAGTAAGCATAGTTGAAGCATCCCCTTCCCCCATTTCAATCCCTATGGTTGAATCAAACCCTCAACAAGCCCTTTTCCTATCTTCCCCAATTTTTGCAGTGGAGGAGCCGCTAGCTTCTGAGATGGAGTTGCTACCAGAGCGCTCGATAGCAAAAAAATTAGTAGAGCATGGTAGAGTTCATCACGATGGTTGAAGAATCGCAAGAGAAAGGATGCGCTAGCATTGGCAAAACTGATGAAGAAAGTGACTTTTGATCTAGTGACAATGGAGATGCACATAGTAACGATGGTCCCTCAGGTCTAGAAACCTCAAGGAGAAATGGTGCCCAATGATTATTCATACCAAGTTGTCACCGAAGATCTCACCAAAGCAGATGCAACTCAGCAAATGGGCACCATACAAGTGGTATCAAGCACAATTTACTTGCAAGTTGAGCATTATAAGGATCATTTTTCCTAGGATGAGGCAAATATTAGGGAGCTAGAGGAAGCCTTGGCAGCACAAAAGGCCAAACTGGATACTGTGCAGTCCCAACTAAATGCAGTGCAATCTGAATCTCAATAGTGGTAGCAACAAGCAATGCGTTTGGAGGGTGAAATCAAGGAAATCAAAGAGGCAACTACATAGTAACAGGCAATAAAGCAGGAAGCACAATAGCAGATCCAAACCCTATAGGACCAGCTCCAGAATATATAGAATCAATTGGCAAAAAAAGCAATGCAGTCGATGAGCCTCACCAAGGAGAAAATTAAAGAAGCTCATAGTCAATTGTTGATTGATTGTAGAAAGATGGCAACAAAGGTTGCGTTAGTTCTTATGTTCCTTCAAGAAGTACAGGTAGTCATTTCATATGGCAGGCATATAGTGGAGTCCATAGAGCAAGATTTAGAGCTAAAATTGGAGATGGCTATGAAGATCCAGGCAATGACTCAAATGGATCTCTGGTTTCATCCAATGAGAAAAATAGCCCATGCTTGGGAAAATGCCAAGATCATGCTATGCAATTATTTCTCCAAGATGGACCTGGTTAAAGAAGCCTGCAAGTTGCAAGAGACATTTGAGCATGAGAGGCGTACTTCATTGATTTACTTTGATGCACTCATAGCTAATGGTTTCCCCAGTTTCATTGATGATCAGGGGAATATCCTAGAAAAGAAGGACCTAGATGTGCTATTTAGGCTATTTTCATAGATGATACTTCAGAGATTGATAACTTGGAGGAGCCCATCACTGAAGAACATGTGCTACCATTAATGAGGAGGTTCATTCGTATTGAGTCTGGATTACTAGAGCTCAGCCAAAGGGCTAAATATATTGATCTAGAGAAGGTTGAGACTTTTTGATACATTGTGGGTACACTCAGTGCTCGTGAGGCAGTTACTATGGATGCTTGGGCTGAAGCAGTGGTAGTGTATGAATCCACAATGACACATCTCAAAAAGTAGGATGAAGCTGATACGAGTAGCAAGCCATCAGATGCAGCTGATAGTGGGGACTCTGAGCCCAATGAATAAAGGCCTGGGATCGATTGCATTCAAGCGAGCTAAATACCCTACGAGCCACCAAAAATGTTGGTATTTTTGCCACATTGAAATTTTGTAAAGTTTTGATTGAAGTATGTAAGTATTTTGCCAGTAAGTATGTAAGCATTTTTCTAGTAAAAC
Organism: Wollemia nobilis; assembly: GCA_028583015.1. Classification (NCBI taxonomy): domain Eukaryota; kingdom Viridiplantae; phylum Streptophyta; class Pinopsida; order Araucariales; family Araucariaceae; genus Wollemia; species Wollemia nobilis. Next base: position 89,216 of record JAQPPZ010006258.1, read on the forward strand.
TCCCAAATATATTTTAAGTGTTGTTCACACATTAAAAAATTTTGAAATTTTTTCTAAGTATCTGATGGATGTGGTTTCGGGAAAAATTCAAGCGAAATACTTTTTCATTCCCTGAAATGGCCTTTTCGTTCCTCGAAATGGTTGTTTCATTCCCTAAAATGCCTTTTCACTCCCAAGTGCAAGGAAAATTATTTCTTTTTGGTGTTTCACTAGCGAAAACACTCCCTAGGCATTTTGCTAGCAAAAACACCTTACCAACAATTTTGCTCTTATTAATTCTCAAAGAAATCAAGTTTCCAAGATGGGCCCTACTTATGGTAGCACAAGATTTTCCCAGGAGAAGTCATAGCAAAAGGACAAATATTGGGGTAAAATTCCATTTCACATAGGACAAAAACATTAAGTGCACATTCCAAGTGCAAGTCTAGACAAAAGCTCATTTCGAGCATAACTTGGGCGAATTGAAGATAAAGGCCCATTTCAGGTGAAATTTTATGTTTTCAATACAAATTTTCTTTGAAAAAGAATTAAAGCCTATAAAATTAATTCTTGTGGTGATACAATGGATATATCCAGGATCACTACTGAAAAACTATAAGATTTAAGCATTGCTCCTTTGACTCCGGTGTAATCTTACTCATTTTCAAAGCATCGTCCACTTTGGTGGGTATGCATTTCCAATGCACCGCCTATCATCCTTGTTAGTTTTCAAAGCAGATTTAATGCTTGGTGTACTTTCCTAGCAAAAGTGAATTTCCAAGGTGCAAGGCAAAGTGAATTCAATGACCAAATGCCTAATTTTCAGATGATTTTGTTGCATCTCGATGCACTGATGTCCAAGATTACTTCAAGCATTTACTCCTATTGACTTCTTTGTGTGATTCTCCCATCAAAGCCGGATCATGGTTTCCTTGCAGAATGTTTTAACTGAAGATGTCCCTGATGCCGAGGAGAAAAATATGCACGCTGGTTTTTGATCTACCAACATTTTGTTTGTATATGCATTAAATGAAAGAGGCGCAATCCTCTATAAATACTAAGCATTTCATTGTAAAACAAGAGGTTGGACATTTTGCAAGAAAACTTCTTAAGTTCTCTGCATCAATAGAAGAGACTTGGCTTCTGAAATTTACAAGCATTTTCATGTGTGTGATTTCCTTCCATTTTTAAGCATTTATGTTTATGCTCATGTTCCTACTGTTAAGTTTAAAATTCTATTTCTGAATTTAAAACATTGCTGGTGAGTGAGTGAGTTCTGGAATGTGATTTGGGGGGTTGTCTCTGCAATTTTGTGAGTGAAATTCTGTTGCTTTCCTTCTGTTACATGCTAGTATAAAACTTGGTAGAATTCTTGCTGCTAGTCCACCCCAAATCCTGCACTTCGGCCTATGGCCATATTTCCCATTTCTTTCTATCATTTCCAATTTATTTCCTGCAACTCTAGTCTTAAACCCGTGTAGGATTTAGTAAGGGAGCCAACCCTCTCTGGATATTGGCACGAAGGACATCTCTTTCCTTTGGCCTTTCAATGTTGGTCGGGTCTAGGGCACACAAGTGATAATACTTTGTACTTAGGCAGATTCGTGACCAACACCCACCTAAATAAGTTATATTGGTGTAACTCTTGAGAAGCATGTAATGAGTGCTCATCAATAAATAAATTTTGAGTTCTCATAGACGGTGTCTTTGAAATGGGGGTTTGGGTGGTGTAACCTATATCTCCTATCCATCCATGGAGGATTGGAACTCATTGACATGATGGATTTAGTGATGGTAACAAAGGCAGATTGTCCTATTGGTTCCATGTGAGTGTATTTATGCAACGTAGAGGTTACCTTAGGTATACCATTGGAGAGATAGGATTACCTAAGCACTAGTGACTAGTGGTTTACTGTGGACGTGTAATCAACTAGACATAAGGGCACATGCTAGTGGATACATCATAGAAGGACTTATGATGCATATTAGAAAGTAAGCATCCCTTGTTCTCAAAGGATTGATATAAGGTTAATCCAATGCTATGGTCGAATTGTCCTACATTCATGGAGAGCACATGGAAATGGGGAGATCATACGAAGACATACTTTATGTTGAAAAGGTGTATAAGGTAAAACCCATGTTATTTATAGGATCTTGGCCTCTCCTATCCACTCGAGTAACATCTGTAGTGTTTTAAGACTCAAAATGTGGTTAAGACCTATGGAAATATAAATCCTACTATGGAAACATCTTAGTGAACCATGTCTTCCCTTGTCTCAAGAAAATAAAATTCTTACTCAAGTTGGGTAATTTTTGGTTAAAATATTTGTGGTAAGCAAGAAGAAACCACTAATCATATTTTAGTAGAATGTGTTTTTTCGTATGAAGTCCTTCAATTCTTGATGAATAAGATGACTGTGTCCTAGATTTACAAAATTCTATTGAGGATATGTTTGAGCAATGGACTTCTCCTTTTTATAGCAAAATATACCAAGCTTTGGGGCTTTAAGCCTCCCATATTATTTTTGGGGAATATGGAAAGAGAGGAACTTTCATGAACTATTCTCATGATGCTAGATTTGTTTACATAAAAATTTTATCTACATTGATGGAAAATGTGTCTAATATATCCTTCTCAAAAGAAAAGAAAACACCATTAGAGCTAAATACTTCTATTGAATTGGGAATTTTGTTCGGCTCTCATGAGGCTTCTTAAGTTGATCAAAGGACCAGGAAACAAATTAATTGGATTCCACCACAAGATGGATGGCTCAAATTAAATTTTTATGGGGCCTCCAAAGGGAACCCAAGCCCAATTGATGTAGATGGGATTTTAAGAAATAGAGAAGGGGAGATTAACATGGCCTTTGCTAAAAATATAGGTATTCAAACAAGCCAATTCATAGAATCAAGGGTTGTTTTCCAAGTGTCAACCCTCATTAAACTGTTTCAAGACAAAAATATTATCTTTGAAGGTGACTCGTTAAATACCATAAACATCCTTACATGAAAATCAAAGGTAAGTTGAGATACAAATATTATGATGGTTGATATATATATTATTTTGAAATCCTTAGAATCCTATGAATGCTCTCATCTATTTAGAGAAGGAAGCAAAGTGGTCGACGTTCTAGCAAATCTTGGAGTTTCTCAAGCGAGGCTATCCATTTGGTATGAAATTGTTTGATAGGAATTATTAAGAATTATGCAGAATGAAAGGCTTCATTATCCTAATGAAAATATTGCCATTTAAGTTTAAAATGAAAAAATCTAGGAAGAGTTGGATCTTTGTCTCCATGAGGTAGGACTAGTTTGTTGCGTGGTAGGATAGAGGCATCATTCTAAGTCTTTCGAATTTAAACTTCACAAGTAGGAAATATCACTCTCTTTATCTTGATAGTTGGAATTCTTTGTGCATTTGGTTTTGGTGATTATGGCATAGGTGGACTCAATATGGGAGGGTCAAGCATCTCGTTGATCAATCATGGAAACTTAATAGTGATTGGCCAAAAATATTTTCAATTCCTAATCTTGAGTTAATGGGCATTAATAATAGCTTTGTTATAACTCTTTTGATATTTAAATACACCTTTTATCTTTATGTTCCTAAGAGCCAAAGTTGGTGCATTTTGATTCATTTGAGATAGGTTAGCTTGTCGTTAGCATTAGTATTCTTGAAATCAGACCAGCTTCGGAGAAAGCATTGCATTATCTGGTGGTCTTGTTGTCCAATGATGCCTAGGTGTTTATTTGTAAATTTTTTTAGTGAGGGGAATATCTATAAGTATGGTTATCGATGCATCATGATATTTACTAGTGTGGCTAAGACTCGTTCCAATGGATGAAGCAACTCATGTGAAAGTAAAAATTGTTTCTTCCCTATTTTGCACTTGTGCTATCAGTATTTTGTCAGACCATTAAAAAACTATTTTGGAATCATTTTAATCGAAGAAGCTTCAATCTTGAAAAATGGATTCATGTCAAGTATTGGGTTGATTTTTCCAACTCTAAGGGTAAAATTTAGAAGGTTCATGAATAAATTTGAATAACTTGGGAGATCATACCTTTAAAGGCTCATCCTACAAGATCTTCATGATCAACTATTATTACTATTTATTAGGGCATTAGATTGTTCATAGGTGGATGAGATTTTTAATACTTGTTTTCAAGTTGATCCTAGTGGTTGAGTTATTTCGGACCTTTGCTAAGGTGAGGAATATGACCATTATGGAAGCAATACTAAAAGGTGTGGAACCTTCGATCGATTATCTAGATTTAGATTTCTCTAATTTTTTTGGGAAAAGGAGGATTTAAAATTTTCTAAATCTCTTCAAGGGGCATGATCCAAAGTTTATCAAGGACATGTCTTTGTCCTAGAATATAGGGGTGGTTTTCAGTTGGAGGTATAGAAATTGCAATCACAAATAAACTTCTATCTAAGATAATTGGGGTACCTATTGATGGTGACTGTATGTTGAGAGAGAAACACTCTTTGGCAAAGGATATGATTGTGTGGCCAATTAAATATCATAATGGGTTTCAAAGGTCCTTGTTTTGTGATCTATGGGATAGAATTATCCTTGCAACTACAATTTTTTTCACTCCTAAGTGCAACAAGGATGTCGTTATGATATTTCACTTGGCTTTGGTCAACCACTTCCATGGAAAAAAGGTGATGAATATTCCTAGATTTATTTTTAAAGAGTTGGAAAGAACGATGAATAATTTTAAACAAGGTAACTCTTCTCTTATAAATCATCAAGGTATTTTTAAAATTATATTCAATTATGTTTCCTTGAGGAGGAGAGCTATTTTTTAAGGTAGGTGTGGTGTTGGATCTAGTTATATTTGGGAGTCCTCTTCTCCTGGATTGCAATATTCAACTAGATCTATGATTTTTTCAAGACTAGGTGATGGCAGTAAAGATAATTTGGGCCATTTTAGAAAAAAGACTCATTTTGATTCTTTTTTGGGGAGGGAAATAGTCAATGAGGTTCCTTTGAGTAATTTTTAGAATGCTCAACCAGAGGTTGTTGCTAGTTTAACTAAAGTAAAAGATATGAGTATGTTGAAGCATTCCCCACAGGTGGTTAATCTTAGGGAGAGTGATGTGGATAAGAATTTGGAAAATATTGTAATAAATGTGATAAAGGGATTGAAGTCCTATGAAGGTGGTCATTCAGGTCCCAGTGATCCTCCTTAGAATCACAATGGTATGATATCCAACTCCCCTCTTATTATTGTTGTAGAAATTTTAAATATTGAAAATTTATCTCCTTCAAAAGAAGATAATTCTGATATGAGAAAGAAAAAATTGCATGTTAAGGTTGCAAAATCTGGGCAGAAAGGAACAAGGAGGTCCATTTGGTTGAATTCCAAGCAAAAGAAAAGATAGAATACTTCTCTTGTGATACAAGATTCTGATGATTTAGAGGACAACATTTTGATTCCAACATCTAAAAAAATCTTAAAGGTTAATGAAAAAAATTTGATTAATTGTATGACTCAAATTGTTTTGAAAGGATCTCTAAGTAAGCATGCGGACTCAGTTTTAGAGTTGTTGAGAAATATTAAGAGATCGATCAAAATATCAACATTTTATGTTAATGATATTTCTTGGAAGCTGAAGCAAGATAAGGAAGTGATTTAGATGGATCTCTCAAAAAATAGAGATCAAGATTATAAGCCCTTATGACTTTGTTTGGTTTGACTTGTAAGGATGTATCTTGAGATTCTTTTTGGTTGGTGATCCACTTTGTTTTCATTGTCTTGTAATGTTGGTTGCTTTTCTTGTGTTGGTCCTCTTGGGATTCGTGTTTGTTGGGTTTTCATTGGCTATATTATTTGTATTTTCTTTTATTGTGCATTTTGAGACTGCTCATCTCTAGTTTCTCTTTGTAAAATGTTTGGGACCCTTTAAAAACCCCTTGTTTTTTCAACCAATCAAAAAAACAAATCAAATAACAAGAAAGTATTTACATTATAAAATTAAAAACTTTCTAACATTTTCACTTTTCCTTTGTAATAAAATTCATAGTCCACACAACAAATCAACACCAAAAAGAACTTGTTATCTTTATAAAATTCAATTCGTACTAAATATATTCCACACAATAGCAATTACCAAAATTTAATGCTAGAATGCGTAGAAATCAAAGAACATATAAATAAGCAAACTTTTATCCTCTTTATAAAAAAAAAACAATTAAATTAAAAGTATTTTATTAATAATAAAAAAAGTTTTGATATATTAATAATGTATTTTTTTCGCTGGAGAAAAATGGGTAGTACTCGGATCCGCCACCCTTGACAAATCACAAATCTGTCCTTTAGAGCTTAATATTTTACAAACAAATTCAATTCTCATATTAATTGAGTTGTTATAGCTAGATACCTACATTTATTTTTATAATAAATATGAATTCCTAATTTTCATTTTCTAGACCTTCAATTTTTATTTTAAGTACAAATATTCTAAAATTCAACACCCTTCTTGATATTTTCCTATAATAGCCTTCACAATACCAAAAATCCACCTCTAATATCTATGCACTGCATCTTAGTAGAGTAATATTTTCTTCCTAAATCATAAATGCAACCACAAGAGCTATAATAAATAGTTTATATGAAAACACATTAATTTATAAAATATAGCAAATATTACCAATGAAAACAATTATAGTAAATCTTAATTATTATATGATTCAGACAATCAACATATTCTTGTCAACTTCAGCTAAAATTACTACTTCCTTTAACCATGGAAAAAAGAATTTAGCTTCACAATTCTCTATTAAAATCCCTCTATTGGCTAGCCTATTTGCACATTTGATCCCTTCCCTTAAATTATGTTCAACCTAATTTCTTCAAACTCTATAGCAAGGTCTTGTATTTCTACAATGATCTCTTATATATTTCATGGAGCTTTTACTTTATTCAAAATTATATTTATTATTGTTATTTTTGAATCGCATTCTATCCATACTTTGTTCCATTTCATTTTTTTGCATATTTTAACCCTTCCAAATTTTCCCAAGCTTCAACTTTATTATTTATTTTAAATCCACTATTGAAAGTGTAATGTGATAAAATTTCATCCCTATTATTTCTAATTATTACTCTTCCTCCAATAAAATTTAATTTGACCAACTCACTTCTAGTGGTTTCCACTTCATATTATTTAGTTTACTTTTGTTTTTCCTATAGCCAACATCATAATTCCATATGATGACTTAACTCCATCTATCAAGTCTCTTTATTTTAAGATCAAGTATTAGGTGAGTTGATAGGGTTGGTTTTGACTCCTCTATGGCCAAACAAATCTTCTTTTTCATTACCTATAAACTTCTTCCCTTTCCTTTATATATTCTTATGTTCCTTTCCCGCCATACAATCTAAAGAATTGTATCTTTTGATGCATCCTAGTGTTGAGTGGTATCTGATTCTGAGTCTTAGGATTAAGTGATGATAATCTACCCATATCAAATTTTTTCAAAGCCCACCATCGTTCTACCATAATTGCCTCATTGTAAACCTTAGGAAAAGATGAATCTTCAAGAAGCTTCCTTAGATATTTGGATATTAAGGGATATAAGGCTTCTATGTAAATTTGAAAGGCTCCCTCTTATGAAATGATGAAAAGGGGCGTCACTTTGGTATACAACTTATGGAACCTATCATTGAATTGACTCATGGACTCATTAGGCTCCTTACAAATAGAGACAAATTGATTTAACATCAAAACTGGGTCAACTTGTTTTACAAAATGGATGGTAAATATTGCTTCTAGTTGAGCCCAAGAAGTGATGGAACCTACAGGTAGGTATAGGTACCATTCAAACGCAACCTCATCCAATGTGTATGAAAATAATCTACAAGGAACATCTCCATTCCACATTTGCAAATACATTAAAATATCCTTGTATCTCTTAATACGTTCCTCAGTCGAGGTCACATCATGCTTAAACATGGGTAAATAATTTTCTACACCTTCAAGAATTTGATGAGTGGGTATGTCTAACTGACTATAATAGTCAGCTATCCACAATGCAATTCTTGCACTGGTTGGAAAAACTGATGCCATTAGTGAACCTTAAATAATATAAATTTAATACCAAATTTGTTAGTCAAATAAATATCTTGCAAAGAAGCACTAAATTTCTAACAAATATCAAATGTTTAACACATAAATCATCATGTATATCAACCAAAATATATGCATCAATTAAACCATGACATTAGAGAACATTTTTCAATTTACAAAAGGTTAGCATTAATGCATCATCAATTAGAAAATATTTGAATCAATGAAAGTGATCACAAGATAAAAAAAACTTCGTTAGTCAAGGCCAATACTTTCAAATAATTATTTCAAGTAAAATGAACTAAGGATTTACATCGTGGTCATATGAGGGCCAATCACATTTTTTTTTTCTCTTAAGTCTCATGAACAATCATTAGCATAACATAAAAAAATAAACCAACACATGCCCCTTGTTAACAGTTACTTGCAAATCACTAAGGTATTCCTAGCACTTATTTGATACATATTTACAAGCACTCAAGCACACATAAGTAAAAGGAACCTTGGAGAAGTTATTTTTTTTTAACTTCTTTGCAAGAGAGGGTTTGGGTGATCAAAATCCTAAGGGTGAGTGTGGTTTTGCAATTGGGTAAAATTACCACTCAACATTTTGGCACTAGGAGGGGTTAACCACAAGGTCGAAGGTTCAAGCCCTCCTTCTAGTACCAAAATATCGAGTGGTAATTTTGCCCAATTGCAAAACTACACTAATTATTAGGATTTTGATCACAAAACCCTCTCTTGCAAAGAAGTTAAAATAAAAACTTCTCCAAGGTTTCGCTATGTAAGCATTGCACATGTGTATTTGTAATCTTGTACATATATATCAAATAAGTGCAAAGAATACCTTAGTGATTTGCAAGTAACTATTAACAAGGGGCCTATGTTGGTTTATTTTATCATGCTATACTAGTGATTGTTCATAAAATTTTTTAGATAGATTTTTTTTTTTTGATAATTATAATAATAGATTAATTGTGGGTTTTTATAAAGGATCCCAAAACCTTATGTACAAAATCAGCCTTGCTAAAAAATATTTCATGCCGGATGGCTGGGTAAATAGAGCAGTTCGTAAAAAAGATAGGGAAATACAAAATGCCCGAGGGTCCCAGAAGACATGGACAGTCCTGGAAATCTTGATCTTGAAATACATTAAAACAGAATAATAGCCGAAGACAATATATCAACAAACTTTGGGAGAAGACCTATGATACAAATTCTTCATCATGAGGGAATATCTGCCTTGGCCAAACTATCCACCTCGATTGGGAAATGAGAATGCCAAACAACTGGGCACGTGGTCATCAGTCCTTTGTTGGCCAAGTGATCCGCCACCCGATTACCTTCTCTATAGATGTGCCCCACCTCCCACCTGGTGCACCGAGAGAGGAGCATCCTAGCCTCGAGGATGATATTCAGGACCCGCCACAATGGGTCTTTGGAGCCACGAAGGTATTTGATAATGTTTAGAGAATTGCCTTCAATAATTAAATGCCTAGGATCATTCGATATGACCTGCAACCCTTTCAACACACCACGGGCTTCGACAAAATGATTGGTATGAGGGCCCAGATTTTCACGGTAGGCCAAGATCAGCTTCCCATTATGGTCCTTAACAAGCCCCCCAAAACAAGCGGGTCCCGGGTTGCCTTTAGCAGCCCCGTCAAAATTAAGTTTAATCCACCCCAAAGGAGGTTTGGTCCAAGTGACCTCCCTATGGCCATTCACTAAGTCAACTCTGGAAAAGGAGCTAAGGTCCAGTCTTTTGAAAATAATTGCCTCCCAAGGATTGTGAGGGCGAGAGCTGGGAATAGTTTTTGAATTCTTGACAGCAAAGGATAAGGCCCACTGGGCAATAGAGGGAGCCATTCTAGGGATCTTGTCGAAGACTCTAGCATTACACTCCAGCCAAATTTTCCAGATGGAATGGTGAAAGGCAACCTCACAAAGGAATCAGAGCTTAGAATTCTTAAAGGGCTTGGGCCTTTGGAGGAAGGCATCTTTAAGGGAGCGAAGGGAGCACCAGAGTACTTGGAAGGAAGACAACACATAGCTTAGGACCGAATGGGAAAAGGGGCAATGCAAAAATAAGTGATCAGATGTTCACAGTCAACTAAGCAAAGATAGCACCTGTTGGGAATTGCAAGGCCTCTCTTGTGGAGATTGTCTATGGTAAGGGCTTTGTTATAAAAGGCAATCCAAGCAAAGTAATTTATCTTAGGAATAATCCATTTCCTCAAAATTGCTTTCCACCGGGGGTCCACAACAGCCTCACACGATAGAATATCATAAGCGGACTTAACAGAAAACCACCCATCCTGCGTGTTGCTCCAAATAATTCTATCGTCTCTTATGATCGAAGGAATTAACATCGATTGGAGGACACTGTATAAGAAATTCACCTCATTATCAAACCCATCCATTGTTAGAAGTTTCCATAGAGGGGGAAGGGAACTCCGGTCAATGCAATCCAAAACCTTAAGATGACTGTTTGGATCAATCTGGGCCCTCAAGCCAGCCAAGTTCTAATTTACAGCGAGAGATTCATCTGTAGCCCACCTGTCTCTCCAAAAAATGATTGTGGATCCATCCCCCAAGATCCAACGAGCACCCTTGCTAATCACCGAACGGCCTTGAAGCACCGTCTTCTAGAAAGTCGAAGCTTCATGAGGAGACTCAGCATCCAGGAGAGAATTTTCCCCAAGATACTTTCTTTTAACTATATTGACCCATTCCACTGGTGCATTAATAAGAATTCTCCAAGCATGTTTGGCAATTAAGGTAGTGTTCATGAGCCTGGATCTTCTCAATCCCATGCCCCCTTGGTCCTTTCGAAGGCAAACCTTATCCCACGCCACCAAAGGAATTTTGGATTTTTCTTCGCTGTCGGACTAGAGAAAATTCCTTTGAATTTGCTCGATTTTGGAATGGATAAACACAGGAAGCATGAAAACAGACATGAAATAGGTGGGAATTCCTTGAAGATAGGCTTTGGTGAGGGTTGCCTTCCCAACTTGAGATAGCAATTTGCCTTTCCAAGTGC